>JAADVL010000746.1:0-15704 GCA_023334995.1 Pythium sukuiense | reverse complement strand
CCCCCCCCCCCCCCCCCCCCCCCCCCCCCCCCCCCCCCCCCCCCCCCCCCCCCCCCCCCCCGCCAACAACGACAGCTATCCGTCAGAAAAAGCAGGCGTGTATAGCGAAATGGGAGCTATGCTGTCTTAGACAGTGTCTACGGGTCCCAAACTCCAACGGAATGCAAACAAACGTCCATGTGGCACCGTACAACCCAGTTCGCCGTCTGTGGCAGCAAGCAGCAAATACGGTGCAACGTCACGACTGACATTCTAGACCACCGGTAGCACGCAGCCGTAGACGCCAGTCTCGATGATTGCGCACACGGAGTCGTGGTACAGGCCGTCCTGCTGCGTGGGACACTTGCCGGCAATGTCTCCCGAGCACACTGGCGGCGGAGCGCAGAAGGTTCCAGCGCCAACCACGCTCACCGGTGTATCCCCGTAGGCGCCGTTACAGGCTGGTAGTGCAGGGTACGCAACTGCAGTAGCGTTGTACGCCTTGCAGCCGTAGACACCAGTGCGAACGATGTCGCAGTAGGATCCCGACTTGAGTCCTGCTTGCGGTTCAGGGCAGTATCCACTTGAGCGGGTACACACGCAGGCTGGCTCTCGTACACACAAGACTGGCACGACGCCTTCGATACTCATAGGTGAGTAGCCGACTCCGCATGCTCCGTTGTACACTGGCATCGGAGTCTCGTTGGCGGGTTGCGGGGTCTCGCTGACCGGTTCTGGTGTCGTGGTTGGTGTGGAAGGTGCATCGGACGTTGGTGTCGAGGGAACTGGCTGGGTTCCCGTGTTGGCCTTGCAGCCGTACACTCCAGAAGCGACGAGTCCACAGTACGATCCATCCGGCAGACCTTGCTGGGGTCCAGGGCAGGTGCCGTTCCAGATTTCCGCCATACAGATCGGCCACCCGGCGACGCAGAAGATACCTTGAGCGCCCTCAACGCTCATCTCCGACTGGCCTTGAGGACATGTCGTGATGGTGACGGGCACTTTGGTTGGTGCGACCGTGGGCACATCATTGCTCGAGTCGGCCGGAGTCTCTGTTGGCGTCTCTGTTGGGGTCTCAGTTGGAGTCTCAGTTGGGGTGTCCGTGGGTGCATCGGTTGGTTCATCAGGAAGAGCCGTCAAAGTTGTCAACGAAGGCTGGGTTGACGCCGACCTTGCAGCCGTAGACTCCGGAAGCGACGAGGGCGCAGTACGATCCGTCTGGCAGTCCGTCTTGAGCATCAGAACAGAAGCCGTCACTAATGTCCGCAATGCAAATGGGCGAGCCGTCGGCGCAGAAGACGCCTTGGACTCCTTCGACTCTCATTCCACTCTGACCACCACTGCACTTTGCTGCAACTCGAGCGGTGGCTGTGAACAAAAGGGCGATGGTGAACGACCGAAACATGGTAGAATGCTTATATTGGAGGGCCTAATTTGGAGGCTGTGGGTGGTGATCGCGTAGCGCAGGTGCAGGTTTTCGCACCGGAGATGTTGGGTACTTTGAGACAAGATGCAGAATGATCAGAAGACCGCGTAGGCTACTCCAGCTTGAGAACGAGCTTGGAGGGAGCTTCCTGTCGGTGTCCCTCAGCAAAATCACTCCATTTTTGCTCTCTGGGATATTCGTAGGTCGCGCATCAGCCGAGGCGTATCTATCAGCATGCGATGCTGGCGATTAATGGTCAGTGCGCGCCTTCGTAAGTATGGAGAGAATGAACGCTGATCGCATTGATGGATTGAGCAAGCCCAGTTTCATTGTGGTGTGCTCGCTTTTGTCCTAGCCATCGCTGGTTTGGCTCATGGCGCATTCTCACTCGAATCATTGAGAATCCGTGGTGCTGTCCAGGATTGGTCTACGATTGGTACCAGAAGAGTAGAGTGCCATGCTACAACTCGACATGCATGCACACAGATCTAGACGGCGGGCGTGCCTTGTGAATGTAGCGTGTCGCACGATGTATACCAGAGGAACAGCTTTGCTATACATGGGCCCGTGACGCGATAGATGAGAGAATATAGGCTGCGATGTGGTGGTGTGTATCCACGTTGAAGGACCTTCATTGTTGTGGCGGCAAACTCCATCAATCAAACATATCCGTGAATGAATGTCCTTGAGTTCCCATCAGAGTTTCGTTGGCGTTTTCTTCGCCAGACAACGCGAGGTGATGTTGTTGGAAAGTTGTTCGAACGACCGCGAGAAAAGGATAAGGACGAAACCACCTACCCCTTATGTTTGCTGCTGCCAGATTGGTAAGAAAGTCTTTACAAACTCCAAGTATAGCCGCACACACCCCTTTGAAAACTTGAAATCCGAGAGAGGGCCACCATACAAATTCTTATAGAGGTCTCGTCGGGTCTGGCGATGCAGACCCCTTCCCACACGCCCGCCTCTTTGTTGACGAGTGGGCCACGTCGCCTTGCCCGTGGTCGACGCCCTCCCGAGCCTTTCAAACAGCGACGGTGGCCACCACCTGCGAGCTCATCTCGCCCAGGCGCCGACCCCACAAGGCCCTTCCATCCACACAGTGAACCAGCCCCACCCCACGGCGCTGCGACAACCGTCCGCTCGCTTCTCCAGCCCTCCGCGCTGGTTCTTTCTTGGTTTCATTTCGGAATTTTCCAGTCCAAGGCTCAAGACCCTCAAGACACCGAAGAAGAAAGACCCCCCAAGACACCCAGGAAGATGGCTCGTACCAAGCAGACCGCACGTAAGTCCACTGGTGGCAAGGCCCCACGCAAGCAGCTCGCGACCAAGGCCGCGCGTAAGAGCGCGCCGACCGCTGGCGGCGTCAAGAAGCCGCACCGCTACCGCCCAGGTACGGTCGCGCTGCGTGAGATCCGCAAGTACCAGAAGTCGACGGAGCTGCTGATCCGCAAGCTGCCGTTCCAGCGTCTCGTGCGTGAGATCGCGCAGGACTACAAGACTGACCTGCGCTTCCAGTCGACCGCTATCCTGGCGTTGCAGGAGGCCTCGGAGGCCTACCTCGTGGGTCTTTTCGAGGACACCAACCTGTGTGCCATCCACGCCAAGCGTGTCACGATCATGCCGAAGGACATCCAGCTCGCGCGTCGCATCCGCGGTGAGCGAACATAAACGACTTCTACTGCTGCGTGGAGAGTGCGTTTCCGCGTGCCCGCGGCTTTCTTGGAACGTAGCGATGGTAGTATTCCCCTCTAGTCGTCACTCCGCCAAAGAGAAGCTGGTACTTTTGTTTAATATATTTGCATCATGCCAAGCAACCATCCCCATGAACCTTCGTCTTCCTCATTCCTCTCCATCCTTCGCAGATGGTGGCCACGATGGTGCTCCATTTCCATCTCCATCACCTCCATTTCGACTTTTCTCGTGTGGTCCACATCGTGAAGTTACGTGGTACACACCACTCCTCGATGGTTGGCACCTTCTCCCCAAGAGCGCATTGTCAAACCAGACACGGAAACAATGGGCCTCCAGGAGAAGATCAACGCCAACCCGACGGTGTACGCCGTGGACACGTACGCCGCCAAGAAGTACGACGTGTACGAGGCCAAGGACGAGGACTCGGCTGACCCATTCGAGGCCGATGAGGTGTTCCGTACGTGATCCGCTACCGGCATTGTCTGTCGGTTGCATGGCGACTCACTCGTTGTTGTCTGCGTGTGTTCCTTAGAGATCCTGCGCCACGTGAACGACCCAGAGCACCCGCTTACGCTGGAGCAGCTCAAGGTGATGGCCATCGAGAACATTCTCGTGGACGACGCGAACAGCTACGTGCGCGTGTTCTTCACGCCGACGATTCCGCACTGCAGCATGGCGACGCTCATCGGGCTCTGCCTGCGCGTGAAGCTCCTGCGCTCGCTGCCATCGCGCTTCAAGGTTGACATTCTCATTACGCCAGGCACGCACTCGTCCGAGGCCGCGGTGAACAAGCAGCTCAACGACAAGGAGCGAGTGGCCGCGGCGTTGGAGAACTCGCACTTGCTCCATGTCGTGAACAAGTGCATTGCCAACACTGACAAGTAAGGAGCGAGTCCATAATTTATCGGTATGCGCAATGCAAGTGGGGTGTTGATTGAGAACGAAAAGACGATGATTGTGAGTCATGAGAGAGTCGTTCGTATTAGACGAAGAAGCCGTCCTCTGGTTGGCGTTCATCCGCCTTCCCGGTTTCCACAACGACGCTGAGCTTCGACTCACGCAGCTGCTGCTCGAGCTCAGCGATCCGCTGTGCCATCACGCGCCGTTCAGCGAGCAGATCCTCCAGTGTCAGGCCTTCTGTGGATTCTGTTGTGTCGTCCACTTCTGCTTCGCCACCGAAGACTTCGAACACTTCCGGTGAGTTCTCCACGTGAAGAATGTTACACTCCTTCGTCTTCACGTCGTTGACAAGACCAGATTTCCCTGGTTCAAACGAAGACCACCCAGCAGGAGCCGCTGTCCTCAGCCTTCTATCGTGGTTGGAAGCCTCCCGATGGATCTGAGTCAGTGCCTCCGGTACTGCCGGACCCGCAACGGTCATTGGTCTCTCATCGCCGCCTATCTTGAATGACGCCTTCCTGTAGGCTTGTCCGAGCGTTCGTATCTCATCCTCGAAGGTATTTTCCCACTGTTCACGCTCCGTTTCGAAGCGGTTCTGAACACTTTGGCCTTCGGCCACGACGACGCGCTTGAATACGGCGGCCTCTCGCATGAGTTGATGGCGACGCTGCTGATTCAGTTTGCGTAGTCGGCCGATTTTCTCACGCTGCAGATCTTCTTCCTTGGCTTGCTGGTCCTGAGCAGTCTGCTCACGTAAGCGGTCATGCCGCTGCTTTATCTTTTCGTAGTGCTGCTCACGTCTGGACTCTCGTTGTTGTGCTCGCTCTCGCTGGGTCTTGGTAGCGCTCCGGGTGAAGAAGTCCTTTAAGATGGGAGCGGCGTCCTGGACGACTGGCTCGAAGTCTCCCGTGCTGGACTCGTAGGCAGAATGCTGCCTTCTCCGGTGGAAGTTAGGTTCAGTGGATTCATCATTGTCGACATCATGTGAGGACCGCGGGTGAACCTTCTCAACAACGCTTTGGCATTGTGATCTTGGTCGGCGAGGCGAACCGACATGAATTGTGTTCACACTACACTTGGACATGGTACTGTCGGCCTTCATGATCTCCGGATCGTCACCTAGCGGGCACCCGCTTGATGCCGATTTGGGCAGTTCATGTTGGGCTCCACCTGAGGGCCGTGGGAGCGTGGCTTCTGACGCGACGAGACGCAGCATCTCACCTCGAGTTCGCTGCATGCCTCCTTCAGCCGTCTCTGCATCACTGCCTTTGCCGTTCGTCTGGTCGTTTCCATGCAGCATGGGCATCACCTGCGTGCTCCGAGATGAACTCAACCGACGACCAGAGAAGATCCGATGGCTCATCGCCGACGTGACCTTCGTCATCCACGACTCAGAACGTCCTGCCGAAGCACTCCGTCGGCGTGGTACCTGTGCGTTGGGGTCGCCGATGCTGACGACATGGAAGTCTCGACTCGAGTTGTCGCAGTGGCTTGCCGTGGCTGCCATCGTGGGGCGCTTTCTTCGTTTGTCTGCCATAACTGCAGTTCAGGTGAGGCTGAAGGCCGAACCACGAACTGGACTGAGCCACACGTCCACGCCACGGAGCTCTGCCGCGATGCACTGCGCAACCGCGGTTACTGATGCGCGCTGAACAAGTCGCTCAAACAAAATGTCGTACCCAGAATGTAACCCAGAGCGGCTGCAACTTGGGCGGTGTTGGGCTTGAGCAGGTGCCTCTCGTCCTCGTCGACTGCGCCGCTCTCCATGTGCTGAAGCTAAAATAACTTCAACATAAAGTTCGGCCGGATCTGTGCCGTGATGCAGGCACCCAAGACAAACACAGCTCCAGCCAATCTATACTGGTACTGATGACGAATGGCTCACGGTTCATGGCACGGTTCGATTAAATATGAGGCACTCTGGCAGAACGCCCACGGCCACCGACGTCATAGACACTGGTATTTACCTCTTGCGGACGTCGATGACGAGGATCGTGACATTGTCCATGCTGCCTTCTTCTATGGCTCGGTTGATCAGGACTTGGGAGATCTCGTCGATAGAAAGCCACGGATGGTTGCGGATACAGGCCATGACTTGCTCGTTAGAGAGCGCGTCCCAAAGCCCATCGGACGCAATCACGATGTACTCATCGTCTTGCGTAAGCTTGTGGCACGTGATCTCGGGGTTCGCAATGACGTATTGCTGGAGTTCTGCGTCGCCAAAAGCTCGCGACACCGCGAGACGACCGTTCACACGAGCCACGCCTTTCACGTACAACACCATGCCTCCTGCGTCTTCGATGCGTTGCTTTTCCTTCTCGTTGGTTGCCTTGTGATCAGTGGTGAGGGGTGTCACGCCACCACGGGATATCAGCACGGCTCGACAGTCGCCAATGTTGCACACGTACGCGACGCCGTCTCGTATCAAAACCGCGAGCCCTGTGGATCCGCCTTCGCTTTGGTTCGCCGCCTCTCGCTTCAAAATCTCATCGTTGATTGTCAAACACGCACGCTTGGCCGCTGCGATCAAGTTGGAGTGGAAATCTGGAGACAGCAGCAAGTACAACGGGAACAGCAGCGCGAGCATGGTCGAGCACTTGGCGCCGCCGTGGCCGTCGAAGATCGCGAACATCTCTGTGTCGGTCATGGTCTTGTGCTTGAGCAGCTTCTTCATCTCCATCTTGGGCGCTGTGCCGTCGTACATGAACGTCTCGAGCAGACCCTTGTCCAAAGCATCCTGGTACGTGCTCACCTTCCGATCCGCCGTGATGAGCCCCTTCCCGAAGAGTTCGAGGTTGCTGATCACGCGGAAGCGGTCTTCGTTCGCCATGCGCACGCCGTTGCTGGTCGCGACGGCGTAGTTCTTGTTGCCGAACACGATCTCGGCGTCGGTCACCGTCATGGGCTGCTTGTTGCCCGGACTGCGTGCCATGCGCACCATGGTCGAGTGGCTCGTGGGCGACGGCGCGACCGAGTTGAGGTCGTTCATGCGGATGCGCGTGCTGGGCGTGGCCGACGACCGCCGCAGAAAGTTGCCGATCTTGCGCGAGAAGAAGCCGCTCTTCTCGGCCCTGCTATCCTCGGGCGTGGGCGACGAGATCACCAGGTCCTCGTTCACACTCGCGTGGATGTTGTGTCGCGTGCGCACCATGGCTCTCCAATTGACGACTGGATTCTTTTCTGGGAACGTACGCTGACTGGCAAGATGAGGCCCCCAAGAAATCACAAGCGTTGGCGTTGGTGATGGCGCTGTTGGTGGTGGTGGCGTTGGTGTTGTTGGCAGTTCCGTGCGCGGGAACGAAGAAATGAATCCACTTGCGGAACAAACGTCGACCTGATGCACCGACAAAACGCTGACGCGCAGGGAACCGAATTCACGCCGCTACCGCGAGAAGTACCGCCCTGTTGGTTCTAGGTTCTGTTTCTCTTTCCACCTGGAGTGGCTCTGGATGAGGTCGGATGCTGGAACAAAAGCCAGAGAACGCTTCTACTTCGAAGTACTAGATACAGTAGACGCGGAGTGTGTCGGAACCGCCGTCTTCCAGGGGGATCAAGCGCGTTGGACAAATCACGCGCTTGCCTCGTCTGGATCCGAAGATGGGAACGTCAAGTAGAGAAAGAAAGACACCGCGAGCCAGCGTGGAGGAAGGGCTCTTTTCTTTCCTCACGCCATGGAGCATGAAGCGCTGCGAGCCACAATTTCCAATCTGCGTTTATGGCTCACAGCGCGACTCGTCCTCGCATCCACATTTCCAAACTGGCCACATGGCGCGACCTTATCCCTCTCTTTCGAAAAATACAATAATTGTGAGAAAAATTACCTACCCCTCGTAACCTGCAATAATACATAGTGGGTCATAGCAGACAGTTGATGAGATTAATGATCATGTCTAACGTTACCTTTAGAAATTGATATACATGGGTGAGTTGAGCCACATTGGCCGGATCAAACCAGCTGAGCACTGGATTTTGTGAACACGCAATTTTTCACATCGTGTCCTGCTCCATTTCTGGCGGCAAAATGAGTCGTGGCGGAAATTTAGATGCAAGAACAAACTGTGACGACCATGCTTCAACGTATTCTGGATATTTGGAAAACAAAATTGGAAGTACAGGAGCGGACGAGGGTCCTCCTCGCGTAGAGCTCCGCGTCAGGATGACCGTCTTGCTCACTGCGCGTCTGGCTGCTGCGAGGGATGCGCGGCCTTGAACTCGGGCAGCTCCGCCACGGTGGCGGCGATGCGCGAGATGATCGGGAACTGCGTCATATCCACGTTGAAACGCGTCGCATTGTAGACCTGCGGCTCCAGGAAGAGGTCCGCGAGGGTGACGCTGTCGCCCACGCAGTACTTGCCGGCCGTGGTCGCGAGGATCTGCTCGAGCGCCACGAAGCCACGCTCGATCCAGTGGTGGGCCCATTCGATTTTCTTCGCAGGCTTCTCGCTGTCTGGCAGGGACTCGACGGCCTGTATACCCACACCCATACCCACATTAGCCATCAGTTTGGTGAGCTCAACGAGTCACGCACGTCATCATGACATGAAGATCGTCCATCAGATCCACATCACCTTGGTCATAGTCGCCAGGTTCTGAACTGGCTGCGTATCCGCACCGATGAGCAGGCAAATGTTCCGCACTTGCGCACGAAGGAACGCATCCTGTGGAAGAAGCGGTCGCTCCGGACGAGTTTCCTCGATGTATTCGACGATGGCGCCCGATTGCGAGAGCAAGTGGCCGTCGATCCACAGCGCAGGCACTCGCTACACAGCACAGAGCCATTCAGGTATCAGCTTCCCCATTAATGAGGTAGCGACATCTCCAAGTCGCCGCGTCCATCCATCCGTACTGTACCTGGTTGGGGTTGAGCTTGGTGAACTCTTCCTTGTAGTGCTCGCCGCCATCCTTGACGAGATGCACAGCCTTGTACTGGTAGTCGATGCCCTTCCACGCCAGCGCGATGCGCACGCGCCACGAGCAACTGCTGCGCCAGTAGCTGTACAGCATGGGCGTCTCGGACGCGGAGTGCTCCATCGTCGCCATGTTTCCTGGAAGAGCTTGAGGAATGAAGAGGCTGCACGTTCACGGCCACACAGTCGACGAACTTCAACCGTGAATCGCATGACGATTCATTCCCGCAGGGTTACGCAGGTTACGAAGTGTGGACCACATAAGGTAACCATTACTCTCGCATGTTGACGCGCGGGAAGCGCTCACGTCAATTGAACCTATTGAACGAATCACCACCACGAAAGACTCCATGAGCTCCCCGCTACGCGCGAATGCCGCGTCTCCGGGGCTCAATGCGACTCCATCTGAGCGTGTGATCGACGTGCAAAGCGACGGGCCTGCGAACCTGCGCGGTGGTGGCCGCCGTGAGACCACCGACGACGAGACAACCTCCCGAGAAGACGGGGAAGCGGACGACAGTATGGAAAGCGACGCACTGGACGACGGTGACGCGAACGGCTCTGGGCTCACGGAGCTGGAGCTGACGGAGCACGAGTACAGGCGAGGACGCCATGCGATTCCCATGCAGTCCCCTGGTGATGAGGCGGAGCTGGACCTGGATGAAGGCACGGGCGCCAGTAGAAGACGAAGCCGCTCGCGCTTGCCGACGCTGCGCAAGAAGCGCCAGTTCTTTGATAGCGATGAGCTTCCGTCGCGAGAGTTCGGGCGCGTGGGTTCGAGAGGCCGTATCCTGCAGCGCATCGCGTTCCGCCGCCGGAAACGAGGCGAGGACGACACGTTCTGGACCGGGATCTTCATCTCGAACGTGCTGTCGTTCGCTGTCATGTGCGTGCTGGTGATCTACCTGACGCAAACCGACTTCTTCGAGTCGCACCAGAACGACCTGTTCGGCACGACTGTGGATGACAGGTTTACTGTCGTCTCGCCTGAGAGTGCGGACGCCAAGATCTACATGAAGACTGGTACGATTACTGGCTCACTGTGCTGAATGGATCGATTCTAACTGGCAAGTGGTGGTGGTGGTTTTGTATGCAGGCTACTCATCGTCCCGGTACTCGGAGGCGATGATTGCGTTCGGCAACGGCGAGCTCAAGATCGGCCGAAGAGCTCTCGGCCCGACGGATGTGCAGCCTTTCTACGGTGTTTCCTTGGCAAGCAATGGCACCGCAATGTTCACGAACACAGTTGAAGGTGCGTGGCACCAAGCTTCCACTTGTCTTATGGTGGCTGCCGTGTGCTGATGGAAATACATGTTGCTGCGTAGCTCCGTTCGTCAGGAGCGACTACGTGTATGCGAAGCGTGCGCTGGTGTTCGACGACGGCAGCGCGATGACGACTGCGGCAAATCTCACGGGTGGAATCAGCGAAGTCGGCGACCTGAACGTGGTCTCGAAGACGGGCTCCATCACGCTGAGTGCTGGCGGCAAGCGGGTGTTGGTGATCGATCCGGACGCGACTGTCAACCTGCTGAACAACAAGGCAGAGGACCCGGTGGGTCAGGGCATTTCAGTCGACCCAGCCAAGGGCGACGTTTCCATCGCTGGGACTTTCCAGCTCCACCACGATCAGCATTCGACGGCGATCTCGTCGCGCCATCCCATCCACCTAAACTCGAGTCGGCTTGTGGTTGGAGCTGTGAACTCTTCGAGAGTGTTGCTGACGTGTCCTCCACCCAGCGAAGGAAACAACTCCAAGAAGGCGTGGGCGTCTAAGCAAATGACACTTGCGATCGTCGGCCAGTCGTCGGAGAATCAGTCGCGTGGAGGCAACGTGGAGATTATCGGCGGCGACGGCTCCAGTTTCGGCGGTGATGTCGTGATCAGCAGTGGTGTGTCTAACAGCGATGACGACGACGTCAGTCGAGGGAGTGTGCTCATCAATGCCCAGCTCGACCGCACTGACAAGTCTATCACAGAGATCGGATCTCACAGCGCGACACATCAAGTCAACTTGCACGGGTCCGTTTCGATCAACAACGGCAGTGAAAGCGGTCACGGCACGAGTTTGTTCGTTGGAGGAGGCAGCTTCCTGATGAAGTCGAAGAATGCGACCATTGACAACACTGCCAGCAACGTGTCATCGGTCACAGTAAAGTCGAGCACGATCTCCCTGGATGCCGCTGGCCGTTCGTCTTTGGTTCTCAGTCACAACGCAAGCCGGCTGACAGGTTCAGAGACCGTGATTGTTCGTGTCGATCCATCGAAGAACAAAACTCACGTGGCGGAGCTCACTCTGAACAACTCAGGTGGGTACTATTTGATGCGTTGGAAGCTTCAGGTTTCCTCACGATTTTGAATGTTTCCAGGCACAATCGAGCTGAAAGCGACCCATAGCATCAAGCTCCGAACGACATCAGCACACGCAAGCACCACTTTCTTCGGTAAAGTACAGTTTGGGAGCGACGCTGGTGACGAGGACGCTGGATCTCCAGTTGCAGATGTGACTATTGATGATGGGACGGTCGCAATCGATGCCGACACGTTGACTGTGGGCGCTGCCGGTGCGACGGAGGTTGTTTCAGTGAAAGCCAATCGAATCCATCTCGGCAATGTGGGTCTCCAGTCCAACGTCACCATCGCTGGCGACAACGCGCGTGTGTCCAGTAAACACATTCACATTGGCTCCACAGGTACGGTGTTTGTGTTTGTGGCATTTCGGAACGTGGAGAATGCTTTACAGACTCGGATGAATGGTGTAGCTTCCCAAGTCAACGTGTCTGGTCGTGAAGTTGCCGTGGAAGCTGGCACATCCATCCGAATCAGCGGTGAAAAGACATCGACAGTCACTCTGAATGGTACACACAGACACGCCTGCATCTAACAGAAGGTGCTTCATACTGACTGACGAATACGTGCTGTGGTTTCAAGGAGGCAAAGTGCAGATTGGTGGAGCAGCCTCCTCGGTCGAAATCGGTGCCTCTGCGAAATCAGTCACTGTTGGAGACAAGGCTGCAACCCTCCAGATCGGAAGCGCCAACACTGCCGTCGAGATCCTTGGTGCGTGTGCATGATTCTGACGAAGCTACTTTATTGATCTGACGGTGGATTATCTCTACGACGTTCTCAGGAAAGGTGACAGTCAACGGCCATGTCTTGGACAGTCGCCGCAGCCTTCAAGAAGACGTCAAGCCTCGGTATGGGTTCGCTGAGATGACAGACGTTGCTGAAGATGTCCCATCGAGTGCGAACGAGTTCCAGATTCCAATTACGAGCGGATACTTATCAAGCCAGGACTTCGTCAGGGTCGTCGGCAATCACCTCGATGTCACCAGCTCGAGCTCTTCGTCTAGTATCGAGCACTTGCGGATGGGGCTCTCACTCGACAACGTCCGACTATCAACCTCCTCGCCGTCCGCTGACCGAGCAGGACTCCAACGACTACGGTGTCGCGTGTACAAGACCGGAAAATCGAGCGCAGTCGCTCTCGAATTGGTCTCCCAACTTGACTCGTGCAAGTCTGCGGCTGATTGCGATGCTGGATTCTTCCTCGGAGCGAGTAGTCAGCGCATTGTACCAGTCCATGCGGGCGATCGCTTCGGTGTGCGATGCGCTGTGTCTCCCACAGACGATTCCGCCGCGACGCTGCTCATCAGTCGTGTTCAACTCGACTTTTCGTCGCCTGTCTGAATCAAGTCCAAGATCTCGAGACATTTTTCTTGAATACCTTCGTGTTCTGGGAAGCACGTCAATGCGGCTTCGACAACCTCCACGACACCCTCACGCCGGGCAAAGTTTTGAAGCTGTCGGGTCCCCCCTATCAAATTGAGCAACGCCCAACTCCCGTAGTGCTGGACTTCTTCATCGCCAGGGCAGTTCAACATAGCGGCCAGTGTCGCGCCAACGCCACCCAGCGACGCAATCTTGTCGCACATTGAATCTACAGGGGGAAGAATCGTCAGCCAACAGTGATCCGAACGTCGAAGCCGTGGTGGAATGAGCTCGAACCTGAACCAGCGAGTGTGAGCAGAGCCCAGCAGCATTTCTTCTGAATTGGAGCGGCTCGAGGAAACAATTGCATGGCTTCAAGGACGGCATCGACACCACCAGCGACCAAAATCCGTTGGCGATTGCTCTCTGACGAAGACGAGGTAGACGAGATGAGCGCACGCAGAGCACGTTATCCTGAATCGACCGTATCGTGAACGTACCGCAATGATGGGAAAGGTTTGTGAGCAAAACGGCGCCTATTTCTTGTACCTTGACCTCCTGTAGGTGCGCCTTCATAATCTTGAGCACAATCTCCACGGCTCCTTCCGCGACCAAGATGATGCGATTGCGGTCGTGGTTAAACACCGTGACAGATAGCGTCTTCGTCGCCTCGATCACGACTGGAAGACTCGACAAAAATTGCTCCATAACCGACAGCACGCATCGAAGCATGCCACACTCGGGTAAGTCTTCCTTCAATGCAGCTGAGCACAAGCACGGTACGAGCAAAATCAGACGAAGGTCTCTTTGGATCGAAAGAGCTGATGAATCTCTCACCTGTCTCCTTGAGCAGCTTTGCGAGCTCCTTGAAGAGAGCGACCAGCTGCAATGCCGACTCTTCTCGTGATTCGTCGTCGCAGTCGCGTGCCACCTCGATTCGCTTGAGCAAGTCGATGATCGGTGTGTTTCTCGTGTTATTGAGGATCGCATGTGCCCCGTCGAGGCTGCGTTGGCGTCGGTGACCGCGAGACGGCTGCGCTCCTCGTGATAGTGGCGATGACGACGATGATGATGACGACGACACGGACGATCTGGACTTTCCTCTCTGCTTTGCCATCTTTTCCTCACAGTCAACGCAAAACCCAGACGACTTGACGAGGTAGCGAGGCGCATCGCAGTTCGGAGTGAGACACTGTCGCATCCTTCTCGCTTTTTCTGTGATTTCAAGACGGATATTCACGTTTTAGAATCATCATGCATCTGCAGGATCTCGGCAAGAATCAAACTATCGCACCTGCATCAGCAGCCTGCTTCTGGAGATCAAAGATTTGCGCCTCGAGGCTCGTGATCGTGTCTGCCTGTTGCTCTGCGAGCTGCTTGGATATGCCGAGATGATCAGCCAGCGAGTCTCGCTCCTCTTCCACAGACTGAAGCCGACCTGCAAGTTGGTTCACGTCACCGAACATATTCTCGATTTGCCGGTCGAGATCGACGCAAACCTCGTCTTCCAGCCGGCGACGTTCTCGTTCACACTCGCTTAGTTGATGCCTGGCGGCGGAAAGCTCAGCACCCAGCGCTTGGATTTCAAGACGAAGACTGAGGACCTCTTTCTCCTTCAGATCGACGACAAGCCGCTGAGACGAACGAGCATCGAGTGGGCCAGTTGGTGCAAACTGCAAGATCGCTGTGTACCGAGAGCGCTCCTCCTCCATCGTGACCAGTTGCCGCGAGATCGCCTCCAACTGCCTCTCCACAGCTCGCCGCGCGCGCTGTTCCTGCTCACATCGACTGATGGTTTGCCTGTATCGCGCATCCAGTTCCCCCACAGCGTCCTTCTCCCCACCGACGTTCGCAGCGACTTCTGCCAACTGCCTCTCGACTTCGTGTTTCTGGTCCAAGCAGTCGCGTTTCTCGTCTTTGAGCCGCAGCACCTCGACAAGCAGCTCCTGGCGCTCGCGTTCGATTGCCAGCCGGTCAGCGTGTGCTCGTTGGAGCGCTTCATCCCTGTGAACCAAGATCTGCTCGAGATCGTCGGCCCGATTTTGCGCCTGTTCCAGACGCTGGTGAGCACCGCGAGTCTCAACTTCTTTGGTCTGCAGCTCTTCGTGCAGTCGTGTCGTCTCACCTTGCAGTCGAGCGAGTTCGTGTTCGTCTTGGGCTTTATCCAGGCGCAGCTGTTCCAGTTGACGCACGATGACCTCAAAATTGCGCTGCTCTTCGACGAGCTCTTCTTCTACAGCTGCAAGCCGCTTCAGCGCGACGCTCGACTTGACCGTGCTCTCAGCGAGACAAGTCTCCACAGTTCGAGTTTCGAGGTCATGGAAGTATCGATCTGCGTGAAGAAAGGAAGGAAACGAGTGGCACGACCGTCGCTGACTCGGAATATTGAGATCGAGATCTGCCTCGCACTCGACCAAGTGCTGGATACAGAACTGCATCAATGGAGCAGGGTCTTGGGATGCCGGATCGGAGGCGACGACAGGCTTCTGGCGGCACGTAGAATTCGCCTCGACACTCAGCGTCGCTCGGATGATGCGTTCCAGACGCGGGTCGACTTGTCCTGCGAGCGAGATGCTGTTCAAGATTTCAGGCGTCGGCTTTTCGCGCGTGCACATCTCCAAGAGCAACATCCCAAACGCGTACAAGTCCTGCCGTTGAGCTCGCTGCAGATCTGCAGCTGCCCCGACCAGCGTCTGTGGCATCAAATATTGGGACGACGACGACGAAACCGTGCTGGTGAATACGCCTGCATCGCTGCAAATCGCCTCAAGACAATACCGCCGCAATTTGACATTGCGTATGCCTCCCAGCATGATCTTCCGACTCGTGAGCGTGGACCCAAATGACTGGTTGGAGCAGTGCAAGAAGTGGAGTGCGCTGAGTATCTCTGTCGCGATGAAGACGATGCCAGCGACGGAGAACTGGATCATGTCCACGTGAAGCGCTTGGTACACGCTTGACGTGAGCAACTCCATGACCACACCCGTCGGACCCTTGGATTCTGAGTCAGCAGGACCAGCAAGCGCCAAGACCTGCCCGATATTCTGTTTGA
Source organism: Pythium sukuiense (assembly GCA_023334995.1). Classification (NCBI taxonomy): domain Eukaryota; phylum Oomycota; class Peronosporomycetes; order Pythiales; family Pythiaceae; genus Pythium; species Pythium sukuiense. The sequence continues at coordinate 40 of JAADVL010000746.1, read as the reverse complement.
AGATACCAGCCAGTCAGTGGTCGTTTTTTTTTTTTTTTTT
>JAADVL010000745.1:0-15740 GCA_023334995.1 Pythium sukuiense | reverse complement strand
CCCCCCCCCCCCGTTCCAGTGTTTCAGTGTGGATGCTGGGGAGTTGAGACTCTCACTAACCAAGGACCGCGACTCTCAACTTGAGAGTCGCCGCAACTTTTACTGCTGTAACGTTATCATACCCTTTTTGCGGGAGCCTGCGGCGCGTCTGTAGGAGCCACATTCAAATGGGTGTTGTGGATGGAGAGGGTGTTGACGTGGCTTTCCCAAAGGAGTAAATTTCAAGTTGATGCTGTGTTTGGGCTTGTCAGTCACCAGTGGCACTGAATGCGACGCAAAATGCTTTTTGGGTCAGATTTGTGGTACCATTTGGATGTTTTATGAACAGGAGGCGAAAGTCTAGATCTCGTGGCTGAAGAGGACAACTTTGACAACTTTGAAAGAGACACCAAAGTTTCTCGGCCACAAGTTCCAAGTCCTGTAGATTCAGATGCATCTACATTTCAACCTACGGTACTGTAGCGTGAGCATCAGCTACCGTTCACTACCTGTACTCGTGTCTGGTCGGCTCGGATGGGTTGGCGCCCTAGGCGATGTGGGCTTGATCGCGCATGAATAGTTGGGCAACTACCAGCACGGTGCTCACCATGGCCACCTCCATGCACGAGTCCACATCCACTCCACGGATACCATAGCGGTGTTCTCTTGACTTGAGAGCCACGAAGGGCTGCCTTGTTCCAGTCTCCATTCTACCATTTGCCTCCTCAGCAACAAGCCGCCAACGAGCAGCTACACACCAAACCAGGGACGAGTTCTCCTCCCACCAACAGCCACCATGCAAGTTTCGAGTCTTCTCCTCCAGCTTATCACCCTCACCACCATCGCCTCGACCACCTCGGTCGTCTCTGCACAGGCAGCAGATGCCCCCACACCGTTCCCCACGTCTCCCTTCGACAATTACAACAACTGCACGCTGCTGCCGAACAAGGACCGCGTCGGTTTCGACATGAAAAACTTCCAGGTAGCATCGATTACTGCAAGCCCATGGCCAAGGCGCTCGGCGCTGCCACGTGGACGTGGAGCGAATACCAAGGTGGCACGTGCTGGTTCAAGTCGCGCGTCGGCCCACTCGTCGACAAGTCTGGTGTCACTGCCACCGATTGCGTCGGCCCCTCCATTTCGTACGTCTGCAACGCATACGCGGACGTTGACTTCGTCCGTGGTGACATCTCCAACAAGCCGGGCAAGACCTTCGCCGACTGCTGTGATACCTGCAGTCTCTTCTCCGGTTGCACCGCGTACACGTGGAGTAACTACAACGGAGGCACGTGTTGGCTCAAGAATGGTCTTGGCACCAAGGCGGTCGCGGCACCAGGCATGACGGCAGCGGGGCTTGTGCCCCTATGCGGTCTATGTCCATTCGAGTACGACGTCGACTTCGTGGGTAACGACGTTGGCAACAAGCCGGCGGAGGAGGTTGGACTCTGCTGCGATCTCTGCAAGAGCGACGGCGACTGCAAGGCCTACACGTGGAGCAACTACAACGGCGGTACGTGCTGGCTGAAGAGCGGCAAGGGCCAGACTGTGAAGAAGGCCGGCGTGGTCTCCGCATACATCCGATACTGAGCTGAGCTCAGCTGAGCTGGCCCCGTACCATACACATACTGGTACAACGTATGGACACCATTGATCAATGAAGGATGCCCAATGCCTTTGGATACTATCCTTCATATGAAGAATGCCTGTTACCTTGTGACAACAAAGCGAAGAAGAGTCGACGAGTCGATGGGTCTCCCGTGCGATGTGTCGCACGGCTTCACCACATTCGGTTCATGTTGTTCATTCGCGCTGTATCGGATACCGTATTAGTGACCATGTGGCTTCTGATGAGTATTTGTGTCAACGCGTATTCTAGGTTGTAGATTATTCCCTCCCAACTTCATTTGGTACAGACACGCGTACTTTTGCGCGCTTGTGCTGCGCGGCAGGATAGGAGTCGGAGTCGAAGATGAAACACTTTCAATTCCTCCTCGTCCCAAGCACTCGAGCAAGAAACAACCCCACACGATGGCGCCGAACCAGCCCACCACAACGAGCATCCAGCCAGATACCCTCTTGCCCACGGTCCCTCTTCAGAGCCTTGATGGTGCCTTGCTCGCGCTTCGAGAAGGACCAGAAGACGTGGTGACGGATGCCGTGCGCGTGGTCCAAGCCCTCAGCGCAAACATCCCGCTGCGCTATATGCTCGTCCAAGCAGGTGTGGCTCAGTTACTCATCGACCGTCTCGCGACGTGTACTTCGCCTTCCGTACGCCTCGCTGTAATCCGTACGCTCCACCCGTTTTCGGCGGAGACGGGAGTTCACACCAAGCTCGAGTCGACAGGCATCATTCCAACTCTCCTACGGCTCCTCACGTCAAACACCAGGACCATTGACGACTCCTCAGAAGCTCTGCGATTACTTCAACTCATGCTGGTCGACCCTGGGCTCCTCGCCGAGTTTGTGCGACTTGACGGCCTCTCCATCGTAGCCGCTGTCACACTCGGCGGCTCAGACCTCATCCGAGATCGCGCACTGTTCGTATTGTGGATGCTCGCAGCTCATCCAGTATACCGACTGCAATTCCCACAAACAAAGGCGCTCGACGCACTCATGAGCATACTGGAACAGAGCTCAGGCGAATCCATCGACATCACACTCAGTGCTCTGGCCCTTCTCACAGAGAATGAAGAGTGCCGCAACGCCATGGTAACGCAGGGTATCCTGACCGTTCTACCTCGTGTTCTGCAGTCTGAACCGCGTGACGAAGTCATCTACAGAGCGAAGCTTGTCGAGGAGCTCCTCGTTCCTCCACAGGCTCCATAGACGGCATGACCGCCCATTGCAGTCAATTCTTCACACGACAATTGTTCGATAAAACCGCATAAAATCCTACATCCGAGCTGAACATCCCAATAATATCCTGAGTCTAAATTTTTCGAACCTTTTGGGCTGGTCCGATCTTCCGTCTTTCTCTCTCGTCATTTTCGGAACACGACCAGGTGGAAAGAAGACCAGACGCTGGCGGTTGCGGCTGGTGGCCGCTGGTAACACGCCGCTCCACACGACGCCAAGCCTCTCTGCTCACTCCGTCTCTTACCAGCTCTCTACCGCTGTGTCGCTGTCTGTCTGGAACTGGTTTTTGCCTGTCGTCAAGACTTCCACGGATCTCCCAACGCGAAGAGAACTCCATGGACTTGTTCCGAACCACAGCGGGCGATGGCCTGCGCGCCATGGTGTCGTGCTGCTTCACGGCGACGCCGTCGTCTTCTTCGTCTGGTGGTAGCGATGAGGAGATATATATGACACAGTCTGGGCCAAAGAAGCTTCCGTGGTTTCTCGGTGGTGCCGAAGACAGCGCCGGCGGTTCGACCTCGACGATGACCAGCTCGCTTGACGACGTGCTCACCACGGACAGCACATCCATTGGGCCACCGAACCAACAGCCTCCACGGTGGATCAAAGACGACATCATCGACTACTGCATGCAGTGTGAAGGAAAGTTCGACCTGTTCACGCGCAAGCACCACTGCCGTGCCTGTGGCCTCGTTTTCTGCAAGAATTGCACATCACAACCGGAGCGAGTGCTGAAGTATGGGTTTCCGGAGCCTGTGCGGGTGTGCTTGGCCTGCTCAATCGACGCACGAACGTACAACGAGTTCTACGAACGGCAATTGCCTGTGCTGGAGAATGGCGCGGTGTTTGTCAAGCACGGCATGCTTCTCAAGCGGCTCGTCGAGTTCAAATTCATCCGATCGAAGCTCATTTTCCAGTACCAGACTCTGGATTCCGAGACGCGCGTCCGGCAGAACGAGATTAAGGCATTCACGCTCGACAGCATCGTGGACGTTAAGCAAGTACCCATCGACAAGGAGAACGGCATGCTCGGTCTGCTGATTCTCGTGGGTACAAACGAAGAGCACCGTCTCGACGCCAGCTCGCCAGAACAGAAGCAGCAATGGATCGCTGCGATCCAAAGCGTGCGTGGTATTCGCCAGGCGCTGATCCGAAAGGAACGCGAGCGCCGCGCGAAGCAAGTCGAGGCCCAGAACGCCGAGATGCTCAAGATGACGGCGAGTTTCAAACAGTTGGAGGAGAAGAAGGCGTCGTTCCACGAAGAACGAATCCAGAAGCGCGCTGAGCAGCGCGAGCTGCTGCGCGTCAAGTACAAGCTTAGTAACTCGTCGTCCGGGTCCGTGAACACGACGACCGCTGCCTCCTAGATTCAAGTAGAGTAGATGATCGTGGACTTGATTTGATTTGGTATTGTCATGGTATGCGATTGATTGGAGTGGAATGAAGGAATAATATATGTCGGAGTGCTCAAGAGTATTTTATTGTATCGCTGGATTAAATATACATGCAGACCACAGACAAAGCCATAGCTACACACACACACAGGCGGCCTCTCTCTCTCTGCCTCCATGCCTGTAGCTGTGGCCACACATCGCGGTCTTCCATTGTCGATTCTTCAGACACCAAAGACGAGTACGAAACACGCTCTGTTTTTAGAGGTGCGAGGAGCTTGGGCTGGCGAGCAGGCCGAGCAGCGAGCGCGCGTACAGCGTCTCTTCATCCGCGTCGTTCGAGAGGCCGGAGGACTCAGCGGCGACGTTAATGGGCAGCACGTGGCGGCGCACCTGCTCTCCGGACATGCGCGTGCCTTCGTAGATGGAGTGGCCTTCGCTCAGGAGCAGCATGGCGTCATGGGAGATGATGGTGCCCGTGTCAGCCGAGGAGGAGGCGAGGCTCATGGTGGAGGACATGGTGATGCTGTAGTTGGCTGTGGAAGGAGCGCGCGTGTAGCGGAATGAGAGGAAGTGATGGAGGAGTCACGTCGGATATTGGATTCTGATGCCATCGACAGGTCCGATTGCATGGATCTGCCAACGTGAACTGTTCACGAAACGTGCTTTGAATAGAAGACCCAGGGCGGTCAACTATGTGACCACAAGATCGGCTTCCTCCGGGAATTGTTTTATGAAGGTTATTTCATAGACATAAGACATTGAGCAGACACGATGTCGGAGCAGCTTCGTGTTATAGAGGTCTGGTTCTCAAAAGGCAGTTGGGTGAGCGACGTGGCTTTGTGTTGAACTTCAAGTGCCTATCCCCTTCCTATCCAATCCACATGTCTATCGTTTTCTGAGGGATACATGTTTCCACACACGTTTTGAATCAGTAGTACGAATACGCATAGTCGGATTAGCCAGGGTAATCATAAATAGGTTCCGGAATGATGGGATTGGGTCGTTCTTGGTCCCGTTCCCGCTTCCATGAAGCGTGCGCGTCACTGCCGCCTGCGACGCGTGAGCCTGAGACTGTAGCCATTCTTCCGACCAAGAGCTAGTTGTCATTTCGTTGTGTCTAGAGGTCATACTTTTTTAACCTCTTAAAACCGGGAATTATCAGTATATTTGAGCCCATGTAATAGTTTAGAGGTGTACCACCCTCACTACGAATTTGAGCTCAAACGCCGTGCAGCTTGCGCGCGCCCTGCCTAGCAAACAGGACCGCGTCGGAGCTGTGAGAGAGGTATAATGAAATGCCTACGTGGTGCCGTGATTCCTATTCTAATTGACCCAGGGGAGAAAAGTTCGTTTCACTATTTTTCAGGTGGACCACACACATTGGTGTGGAAACCTAAAAAAGCATGACCTCCAGCACCGCCTTGTCATTTCCACCTCCTCATCTTCTTTCAGCGTCGGTGCCTCGTGGCTCTACGACCTCCGTGACGTCAGCAAGAGCGTCGCACTGCAACGATATCCGGGGTCTAGACCACGAAGAGCTCCAAGTCTAAACGAAGATTGAAAATGGAAAATAATACAATTGTTATTCGTGGGTATCCAATACAATTCGAAAACGCCAACTTCCATCCTAGCGCTTCTGGTGGTTGATGTAGCGCATGGCGAGTGCCGCGAGCACGCGGAAGAGCACGATCATGCCCAGGAAGATGAAGAAGTACTGCGTGATGTGCGCGTGCTTGATGCCGAACACGTGGTCGATGTACATCTTGATGGGCACCTGGTTGCCCACGCTCGGCGGCGCGTTCGTGATGATCTGGCAGCCCATTTCCCACGACGAGATGTCGCCCGTGACATTCATGGCCTTGGCCTTGGCCATCAGCGCCAAGTGCTCGTCGGAGCAGTCGCCAAAGATCGTGCCGGCCAGGATCGCAAACGAGTATCGCTGTGGCGTGATGGCATAGAGCCACTTGTAGCCACTCGGGATCTGGAGGGCAGGCGGGTTAAAGCCCATGAACATGAAGAAGATGGCGTTGAACAGCACGCCGATCACGGCCGCGACTTCGATACTCGGCATGGCGAAGATCAGGAACTGGCCCATGTACGCCTGGAAGAGGATGTGCAGTGAGGTGTTGAGCCAGTAGAACACGCCACGGCCAAAGCCCGTGAAGCCCACCATCGGGTAGAACACCACGGTGAAGAGCAGTCCGCCGACACACACGTACGGGATCTCGACGATCGTGAAGCAGATGAAATACCAGAACGCGTTGTAGGTCTGCGAGGCACGCTCGCGGTAGAACGCCGCGCGCTCTTCGAACGCCAGCGGCAGGATCGAGATGAACGACACGATACCGATGAACGCCGTGGCCAAGAAGATCATACCGAGACCGCCGTTGATGCCCTGGTACGAAGTGTACTCGGAGTCGAGGTACACGAGTCCAAACACGACGCCGAGCAGAAGCGAGATCACGAGACGCGTCCAGTTGTACGACGGCGTGCGCCAGTACACGGTGAAGAAACGCTGCATAAGGAACTTGAGCTGCACCATGTTGGTCGCCGCGCGTTTGTTGGTGTATGTGACTTGCGTGGCCGTTAGAGATGGCAAGAACAGTCCGGCTTCGTTGATCTTGGCGTCCAGGAAGTCGCGCTTGGTCGAGCTCTGCTTGTACGCCTCCACAAAGTCCACTGTGCCCTCACCACCACCGACACCAGCACCGATGACCTCGAGCATCCACGTGGCTGGGTTGTAGCCGTCCTTGATCTTAGGCACACCGGGCAGCGTCTGGAAGTACTCGATGAGATCGTGGCCTTCAAAGCCCAGCGGGCCAAAGTACACGGTCTCACCTCCGCGCTTGAGCAGCAGCAAGCGGTCGAACAAGTGGAACACCTCGGACGAAGGCTGGTGGATCGTACAGAGAATCGTGCGGCCTGTGTCGGCGACCTTGCGGACGCCGTCCATGATCACCTTGGCCGACCGCGCGTCCAGTCCCGAGGTCGGTTCGTCCAGGAACAACACACTAGGCTGAGCTGCCAGCTCCACGCCGATCGTCAGGCGCTTGTGCTGCTCCATGGAGCTGCCGCGGATAATGTGGTTGGCAATGTCCTGCATACCCAACAGCTCGAGACACTCTTCGACCGAGTCGTACTTCTGAGCTGCTGATACCGACGCACTCTGTCGCAGGAACGCGCTGAACGTGAGCGCCTCCCGGAACGTCGCAGCCTCCGAGTGGATGTCCATTTGCTCACAGTAGCCCGTGCAGCGGCGGATCGCGAGGTCGGACGCCTCGAAGCCGTTGAGCAGGATCTTGCCCTGGATTGTACCACCCGTGCCGGTCTTGCGGCCGGCGATCACGTCCATCAGCGTCGTCTTGCCAGCTCCGGAGGATCCCATGAGAGCCGTGATCGTACCCGGCATGGCGTACCCGGTGATACCCTTGAGCAGCTCCAGGTGAACGGTCTCGCCCTTGGTTTCACCTGGCACTGGCACGGAGTACCGCAAGTCCTGGAACGCGATCGTGACTGGGCTAAAGGCACGCACACTCGACATTCTCGTGTCCACGTCGAGGACCACCTGGCCTTGGTCAGTGGTGACCTTGGGGCTCATGAGGCTCTGGTAGTTGACATCATCCGCCTCAGGCTCAGACGTTCCGTCGTGGGTCGCAGCCTCGTCACGGGCCTCCTGGTCGAGCAGCTCCTTTGGTAAGGCGATGTGTTCGGGCTGCTCGTACCGCTTGTACTCGAGGACGAGCCACGCGAGCACCATGAAGAGCAGGTACGCGCCCACCATGAAGATGACGCCCGTGTACACCCAGGACTTCTCGGAAGGCACGTCAAAGAGAGCGAGCGAGTACTCGCCCATGGTTCTTCCACCGAACGCTGCCGTGCAGTACGTGATACCGCCGTGCTCGCACGTGTCGTACGTGACACTGCGGTATTGGCTCACAGCGAGACTGCGCAGCGTCCAGGCCACGGGGTCGATCCAGTAGATCCATCGCATGTACGACGGGATCTGGTCCTTGGACACGACGAAGCCAGCGAACAGAATGAACACGAGCAGCGAGACCATGGCCAGCGGCTTGGCGACGTGGAGGTTCGGGGCGACAGCCGAGAGGAAGAAGAACCACGCCAGGAACACGAGGATGCTGAGCATGAGGAAGATCTCAAACACGATGAACTCGCCCACGCGGCCTACGAAGCCTCCGAACCAGTAGATCAGTGAGCCGAAGAGCACGCTCTCACAGAGTGCGAGAGGCAGTTGGCTCACTGAAGCGGCCAGGACGTAGGACGACGTACGGTAGAAGTTGGCGGCTCGCTGCTTGTAGAAGACGTCCCGAGCGTGGAAAAACGTCGTGAGCATGGAGCTCTGGCCGAGTCCGAGGAACAGGATCGACGCAAACAGCACACCCAGTACGACCTGGACGTTGGCAAAGTCGATCTGGTAAAACACGCTCGAGAAGATGAAGCCCATGATCACCACGAGCATCGCACGGCCCTTGAGGAAGGCCTGGTTGCGCAGCAGCAGCCGCGTCTGGCGCTTGATCAGCGTCCACGTGGACGCCGTGAAGCTCTGGTAGAACTCGGGGATCGGGTCGATGTGGTTGGCCACGTCCATGAGGCGAGCTGGGTCCAGAGGCGTGTCCAGCATCTCCAAATTGGCCTGGAAGACAGCAGACTCCCGGAAGATCGCCGCGAATTCACTGGCGTCGCGTGGAAACTGCGTGAGCTTGGCTGGGAGGCGTCCGACTTCGTATTGGATCTGCTGCTGCGTGCCCAAGTCGCACAGGAAGTCGGCGACGTCGCGACGTGGCGGACACACAAAGCCCAGGCCTTGGAAGTAGGACAGCGCCTGGTCACGAGGACCGTGGTACATGACCTCGCCTTCGTTCAGCAGCAGCACGCTGTCGAAGAGCTCAAACACTTCAGGCGACGGCTGCAGCAGCGAAATGATCACGGTCTTGTGGAGGCGCTTAGCGATACTACGCTGTGTGTTGATGATATCAAACGCCGCCGCCGAGTCCAGCCCCGTGGTGATCTCGTCCATGAGCGTCACGAACTTCATGCCGAACTCCATCTCGCCAGTCGTCACACGCTTGCGCTCGCCCCCGGACACGCCTCGCAGCATGGCGTCGCCCACGAGCGTGTTTTCACAAATCGAGAGACCGAGTTCCTGGGTCACGATCTCTGGGTAGTGCTTGATGATACTACGAGCCGCACGAAGCGCCTCGGCGTTTTCCTCAGGCGTACCAGCCGTGAAGAACTGCTCGGCTCGAGGCGAGAGCTCGGCGCCACAGCATTCGTGGGCGAATTCGAGGGTCTCCTTGACTGTGAGCGTCGGGAAGTGCACGTCGTGCTGGGTCACGTAGGCCACGAACTGCGGCAATCGCTTGAGCAAATCGTCTCGCGAGATGCCGTTGTACGAGATGCTGCCGTCCATTTTGATGCGCTTGTCAATGGGGAAGCGGCCGCTGAGCAGCTTCATCAGCGCCGACTTGCCGGAGCCCGACTGGCCCAGGATCAGCGTGACAGTGCCTGGCTGGAACACGCCGCTAAAGTTCTTGAGGATGTGTTTTTGGACTGTGTGCTTCTTGGACGACACGGCGGCGATCTTCTGCAGCACGTGGTTGGGCAGCGTCGGCAGCTCGTCGTCCGGCGCCTTAACGTGGATACCGGCGTCACCGCTGTGCTTGGCAGCGTGGCGGTCGTGGGCCAGCACCATGTCGGCCGTGAGCGACAGATCGCGAAAGCGGATCTCCATCTGCGGGAACGCGCGGCCCATGGCCGTCTCCACCTTGTCTGCGATGTCTTCGTGCAGGGCGGGGGCTCCGTGGAGCATCATGTGCTGGCCAGTCGAGTAGCTCAGCGAGCGGTTCATGGCCGAGGCGTTATCGCGAGGACTCGCAGCCAGCGGCTCGTAGTGGTCGTCGCCGTCCTGGACAGGTATCTCCATTATCGGACTGAGGATTGCAAGTGGGAGGAGGGGAGTAGATCAGGGAATGAGCAGCACGACGCCGAGTTAGGAAGCAGCTCCTCGTCGTGTGAGGAGACACCAGAGCCATGCAACGCAAAGCCACGCAGTCGGCAAGCGGCGCCAAGCACTGGAGCAATCATCCACACGGGATTACTGTGGCTTGTGCAGGTGAGAGACTCGCGTGAGAAAGGCGGCATGGTGGCAATGGTGTTCGTGTTGTTGCTGGCTGCGTGTTTTTGGCGCACGGTCTCTGCTACAACTCACTTTTTGAATGTCATTATTTTGAATTATACTTGGTTTGGGTATTGATGTTAGTGACATGCAAATTGAGTGGTGAGCCGAGCTGGCTGTGTGACGCGCACATCGCGGATGATACCACAGCTTGCGCTGTGGGTTCACAGCCAACGAGGCTTGTCGATGGAGAGATCGGCAGTGAAGACCACGCCAGTCGCACGTGATGATGGTGGATGCAGCAAGCGATGGAGCCGTCACACGGTCGACACGACCAGGGCAATAAATGCGATCCCAATAATTGTCACACTGGCTCCCTCTTTACAGTAGGAGACAAGGACACGCGGTGGAGTGGACTGTATGACGCGACTCGATGGATGATGGCAGCTTCAACATGAGTGGAAGGACGCAAAATACTGACCATTCGATTGTACTGTAGTTTTACCAGAACGATCCAATGGCATGCATGCATATAATATATGTAGATACTATCTTACCCACAATAATATTTGGCTGTCGGGATAATTATTGGTATCTTTCGAGCCTCGGGTCTCTTCTGACTGGATTACCACGAAGCAGCATAAGCACTCCATGACCCCGCTCACTACTGCATCCGATCATCGATTACGATGGTTAAACGACTGATGCACACGCGAATTGGCGTCGCTTCCCAGCTCTCGTGGGTACATTTGGTCCTCGTCAATCATAAACTTAGCGAAATCAGCGATTCTAGAAGGTGTACGGGGCTATGTACTGCCTGGGTCGCTCTCTATCAGAGCTCGAAGGTGTCGATCATGTGGTGGACGATGTCGAGGCCTCCGGAGGCTGTCGTACCGTCGGTCGCGTCCGCTCGCTTGGCGATGATGATCTCGTGGGCGAGAAGGCTGTCGATATTAACATCCAGGCGTCGCCAGCCGATGCTCTGCATGGCGATGAGCATGGCTCGCAACGTATCCCTCGCATCGTCCGTCGGAAACGCCTCGTCCACTCGGTCGAGAAGTAAGTGCTGGTCTGTGAACGGTGGGTTTCGAGGAGCTGGAGCGGCGGTGTCATCAGGCTTCGAGGTAGTAGTGGTGGTGCTGGAGAAGAACGCCATCAGTGAGGATGACGTTGATGCCAGCAGAGACCCATTTGAGGCCGTGGACGATGGTGGGGTCTCGCCAGCTTGGCCTTGATTCGTTGGCTGAATAGAAAGCTCCTTGGCCTGGAGGAACTTGGCTGTGGATTTCCGTGTGGCGGTGATCTTGGCATCCACAGGCAGCGTGTCTCGGAGGAGGGGAGTCTGCCACATGGAACGCTGGACGATGTGGTCGTAAAATGGCGACGTCACGAGTGCCGATGGGTCTTCCTCGTCGACAAGGCGGTACGGATTGAACGTGCGGATTGAGGCGCAGGAGTACGGGACCGTGTGGTCGTTGAAGACAGTGCCGTACAGTGTCCGTACGCGGAAGAGTTGAAGCGCCTGTAGGAACTGACCCCGTGCCAAGCAGCTCAGAAGGGGCGGTGGCGACTGTACAGATGACGGAACGTCAGGCTGGCCACGCGTGACGCAGCGCACACCACAGGCACTGTTACTTAGTGCCGTCACCCACTTCCAACGCGACTCGAGTGCTGTTGGTTCGAGCCGCAGTGTGCACGAGGCAATGGGTCTTTCCTGAGACGAGGACTTGGCGATAACGAACCAGTCGCAAGCAGCCTTGCTGGCTGAGCCTGATCCGTTCTTGTCCGGTAGGATCACTGTCACTTCGGCTTGTTGAAGATCAATGGTGCCGATTGGCCGTGGTGGAGCTTGCTCTGCCTTTGGAGCCGTTGGCTCGTAAAAAGACAGCACGTGGTTCCTCAGGATACAGCCACGCACGGCGTAAGGACTCGACTCCAGCGTCTCCTCCTTCGCCTGCTCCAGGCAAACGGACAGCTCATCATCCAGCTCTTCACACGCTACATGAAAGATAGCCATCAGTAAGCTAATAGGCCCTACTACAGTAGCCGTACTATCTTCGTACCGGCAAACGACGAACGATGCGGATACTTGTTAGGCACCTTCCGGCTCAGTGCGACGGACTGCTGTGACGCTTCGTCTGCGAGTGCAAACTGACGGCCCGTGCGGTCGAACAGCCTCGGCGCGATGGCGTTGTACAGGAAGTTCACGGAGCCACGTTGTGGCCTACGGTTACCCAAGTGCGGTGTCGCTAGTGTGATGAAGTTCTACACGGGTTATCGTTAAGACATGCGTAACCTCATTGTCAGGAAAAGCGTAACCACCGTACCACAGGCTCGATCTTCTCGAAAAAGCCTCGCGCGTACAGGATGCCGATGCAATACCGAGCGTAGAGCCCGCCCATCGAGTGGCCGACGATCGAGAACTTGGTGAGCTGCGGCATCGTCGCCGCCAGCCGCACGATCTCCGTTGCGAGCCGCTCCGCTCCACAGTCAATACCATCACACGTAGACGATAGATTTGCCAGACTCGTGGCGTTGCAGCGAGCCGTGTGGGCGTACACGTTGTCGTGTGAGAGGTGCCGCCGGAAGAGCAGCTCGACGTTGGCAAAGTCCACTTCGCTGCCCAGGAGACCATGCTGGAAGACCACGAGATGCGTGGCTGTGGCGCGTGCGTCGGCCATCGTTGCAGCGAGGTCTGGCTGCTGGTTGTCGCCCACAGACGCTGCTAATAGAGAAGCACGAAGCTGCGAGGTGAGCTCTTGGATTATGATGAGATGGCGGGATCATTGCGTAACCTGGTTACGCAATGGTTACAGGGACACTCCGAAGTGTAGCCATGTTGTCTCACATGTCTCAGGAGATGAAGGGATCCGTTGACAAAAGGATCTTCTTGGGGTTCTGTGGTCACGACATGGGAAACGAAGGATACCCTACAGGTATCAGCGAGTGCGCGTGTATGAAGAAGTCTAGGCATTGTATGGGTGAGTGTATGGGACACGAAAGGCTCGGGAGTCGTGACGCCATGTAGTGTATCAGCCGCCTGAGGTCCACGTAAATAGCCGACAGGGATCCCGATGGCCGATGGCTCAGAGCAGAAACGTATCCATGACGTGATGCACAACGTCGAGTCCCTTGGTGAGGGGTTTGGCTGGGTTTGCGGTCATGGCGATGATCTTCATGTGTGCCAGTGGGCTGTGGAAGGAGATATCGATGCGTCTCCAGCCGACACTCTGCAGTGAGAGCATCATGCCACGGAGTTCATCCCGCAACGTGTCGTTGGAGAACGCCTGGTCGGCGTGGTCGAGCAGCAGCGAGCCGTCTTCGAAGGGTGGCAGGCGCTTGGTCTCTTTTTGGAAGAAGAACGACGGCTCCGTGGTCTCTGCAGCCTCCATTTGTGCTCGATCTTCGTCTTCTTCAGCGACGGAAGCGACACCAATGATACTGTTGGGTGCTGCTGGTGGGATCGCATCCAGCCGCCTGTGTATGAACGACGACGTGGTGGAGGACGACGACGAAGAGAGGGATGAAACCGATGAGGACGAAGAAAACGGTGGTGTCGTATCTATCGTGGAGCGTGAGGATCGTACGCTGGATGAACTGCTGCCGCTGAGGAACCTGCTGAACGACATGCTGAAGGAGCTGTGCTGTCGACTACTTCGTCGGTGTTGGCTTTGATCTCGCTCTCCAAGAGACTTGACCAACGAAAAGCGAGACAGCGACGAGCTACGCTCTGCACGGGCAGCGACGTCTTCCGGAAGCGTATCACGCAGGAGAGGGGCATTCCACAGCGATCGCATGACGACATGCTGGTAGTACGGAGACCGAGAGTGGTCCACTGGCTCCGTGTCCACGCGGTACGGATTGAAAGCACGGATGGCGCCACACGAGTACGGGACTTGAAGATCATGGAAGATACTCGCGTACAGCGCGCGGGCGCGGAAAAGCTGCAGCGCTTGGAGGAATTGTCCACGTGTCAGGCAGCTCAGCAACGGCGGTCCCGCGACGGCCTTAGCAGGCTTCTCAGGAGTTGTCAGAGGTCGACACTGTACGCCGTGGCATGCGTTGCTCAGGGCAGCCACCCATGTCCAGTGTGACGCCAACTCGGTGTACGGGATTCGAATCGTAATCGTCTTCTGCTGACCAACCGCACCAGTCGTGGCATGGGCTGACACGATCTCAACCTCCCAGTATAAAGACTCGCTGTGCAAGAAGCTGGAGCTCGAACTCTTGCGCCTGCTGAAGCTTCGTCTCCTCACCTTCCCATCGTGCTCCGGTAACACCACGGTGACGCTTGCTTCGACAAGATCGACTTCGGCCATTGCGGTCGTTTGCGTTTTCTCAGGCTCGTTTTCTGTAGGCGTTGTAGCCTCCTCAGTACCTCTGACCGGGGCCGAGTCTTCAATTTCCTGAGCTTCCGTGGCACCTTCAACGGGTTCAGTCTCCTTGGTCCCTTCAATCCCAGTCTCTCCAGTGTCGGCATCTCCAGGCTCTTCACTGCTTTCACCAGTCTTTGGCTCGCTCTTCTCCACGGCTGCCACCATGTCCACAGGCTCGACCGTCACAGGCGTGGCTTCTGTCTCTGTCGTCTGAACTGGAATTGCATGCACGCGCAAGAATCCGTCGCTGTCGAGCTTGCACTCCATGGGCTCAAACGCCGCGAACTGAGCCCCTGGATGAGATAGGTCCCCACCATTGGATGGCGACGGCGTCACTCGCACCGACAGCACGCCCTCCATCTCCGTGTACACCGTGAACCGCTTGCGATGCGGATACTTGCGCACGGACTTACTAAGCGCCAGCGTTTGCTCGCTCGCCACGTCCGTCAGTGTGAACTGCTGGCCCGTTCTACGATACAGTAGCCCACAATACAAATCAATCAATACTAATCCGATCAATCCCACAATTTCAAGAACTCGACTCGACACAACGTACAAGTCGAAGAAGTTGGGCGCCAGCGCGTTGTACACGACGTTCCACGGCGCGCTCTTCTGCGTGCGGCGGATGCCCATGTGCGGCGTCGCCAGTGTGATGAAATTCTACAAATTCACACCCCATTGTCAAATTTCCACAAAACGGACTTATCCCAGATCCACGAACTCACCATGGGCTCAATGTCCTCGAAGAAGCCGCGCGAGAAGAGCACGCCGATACAGTAGCGAGAGTACAGGCCACCAAGCGAGTGACCTGCGATGGAGAACTTGGCGAGTTTCGGCATATCCTTGGCGACCTCCATGATCTCGTCGGCCAGTCGCATGCCGCCGATATCAATACCATCGTAGGTCTGGAAGATGCTGCTCAGCGACGTGGCGTTGGACGTGGCGACGTGCGTGTAGATCTCGTCCTGCGGGAAGTACTGCATGAAGAGCGTCTGGAAGTTG
>JAADVL010000744.1:0-15785 GCA_023334995.1 Pythium sukuiense | reverse complement strand
CCCCCCCCCCCCAAGCGCATCGATCTCGTCAGCGCTCCCCTCACACAGTCAGTCGTTCATTTCACAAGCTGCTTTGTCCCTTCGACTTCTATCCGCTCCGTTCCATCCAGCACCATGAGCTCTGACGCCAAGGTCGCTCTCAGCCCCGCCGAGTTCCGCTCGCTCACAGTCGCGTCCGTGGAGACGCTGTCGCACGACTCGAAGAAGATCGTGTTCGCGTTGCCCAGCCCAGACCACGAAATCGGCATCACGGTCGCCAGCAGCCTGGGCGCCAAGGCCGAGATCGACGGCGAGACCGTGATCCGTCCGTACACGCCCGTCAACCTCAACAGCGAGAAGGGCGTACTGGAGCTCGTGGTCAAGGGGTACCCAAACGGGAAGCTCAGCAAGCACATCGTCGGCCTCAAGGTCGGCGACTCGCTCGAGTTCAAGGGTCCGTTCGTCAAGTTCGCGTACCAGCCGAACCAGTACGCTCGCATTGGCTTGATCGTCGGCGGTACGGGCATCGCTCCGGCCTTCCAGGTTATCAAGGAGGTCGTGCGCGTGGCTGAGGACAAGACAGTCGTTGACTTGGTCTTCGCTAACAACACGGAGGACGACATCCTTCTTCGCAAGGAGCTGGACACCATCGCGGCTAAGCACAGCAACGTGCGAGTGCACTACGTCGTCAAGGACGCGTCCCCGGAATGGACGGGCCACACGGGCTTCGTGACGCCAGAGCTCGCGAAGAAGCTGCTGCCATCGCCGACTGAGGACGGCAGCATCCTCATCGGCGTGTGCGGTCCCCCTCCGATGATGGAGGCCGTGTCCGGCAGCAAGGGCCCTCGCGGCGCCCAGGGCGAGCTCGGCGGCTTCCTCAAGGAGCTCAGCTACTCGTCGGAGCAGGTTTTCAAGTTCTAAACCTCCGTCAATAGAACCCATGTGATGGTCGGTTGCCTTTCTCACTCGTCCTTGAACCCATGATGGTTACTCTATGCCTCTTGAGGTTACGCTCATTGGGTACAGTCTAAAGTCAAGTCAGGTGTCCACTTCGTTAGGCTCTCTTGCCCCACACCAGCTGGCTCTTAGGCCAGCTGGCTCTCTGGTTCCTGGTCTAACCTCCTGCTGTACCATTTCCGTGGTACACTCGTGGGGAGAAACATGCCGGACAGGCGCCAATTGAGCTCCCGACCTGAAGAGCTAGCTCCTCATAAGTGAGACCACACCACCAGCAGCACCATGTCGCGTGCGTCGTCCATGCGGCCGTCCCTCTTGCGCTCCTTCACGGGCGGCGCCGCGCCTCCCAGCCCCAACGTGTTCGCCGAGACCAAGATCGCCGACGCGCACGTGTCCATCTTCGCCAACGAGGTGCTCATGGAGGGCGTGCTCGAGAAGAAGGGCGAGGGCGGCCTCCAGACGTGGAAGAACGTACGTCTCTCTGTATGTGGATATGTGTATGTGGATATGAGTATACTGACGAACTGTGTGGCTGCTGCAGCGCATGTTCGTGCTGCGCGGGCAGGAGCTCATGTACTACACGATCGAGCAGAGCGCGCGCTACAACTACGGCGCCCACAAGGGCACGATGAACGTGCGCGGCGCGAGCGTGGAGCGGCTCGAAGGCCTGCAGTTCTCCATCTCCTTCCAGGGCAGCGGCTCCACGCGCGTGCTCACGGCGCCAGACGTGCAGGCGCTCATGGACTGGATGACCGCCATCAACGTGGCGTCCTCGGCCGTCGTGGTCGAGCCGCCGGTGGACCGGTCCATGGTGGACCACTCGCGCACGACCCACATCATCCTCGTGCGCCACGGCCAGTACGTGCTGTCGCAGAACCCGTCGCAGGACGTCAACGGCCCGCTCACGGAGCTCGGCATCGAGCAGAGTAAGCGTACGGGCGCGTACCTGCGCGAGTACCTCGAGACGCGCAAGCTCTTCAAGCGGTTCCCAAAGTTCCCTGTGTACCACAGCGGCATGCGGCGGTCCGTGGAGACGGCCCAGTGGATGGCGCAGAGCTTCCCAAAGGACGGGTATGAGATGCGTGAGAACAAGCTGTACCGCGAGGCCTGGCCCAGCAACCCGCTGCCGTCGACCAACCGCAAGGTGCTCGCACGGGAGAAGCTGGACAACATGGTGTCGGACAACGCGCGGCTGCGTGTGCTGTACCGCACGTCGTTCCGCCACTTGATCCCGGACGACCTGAGCGTGCAGGAGTACGATCTGAGTGAAGAGGACAAGGCGTCGTTCGCGCAGATCTTCGGCACCAAGACCCAGCACCGCGCCGGCGACCGGTACCGCATCGTGGTGTGCCACGCCAACATCATCCGCTGGTTCATCTGCCGCGCGCTGGGCGTCGAGCCCGACGGCACGTGGGGCCGCATGCGCTACAGCCACTGCGGCATCACGTCGCTCGAGATCGACTCGGTCGGCAACGTCCAGGTCGCGTACATGAACCAGACAGGACACCTCACCACGCCCATGATCACCGAGAACTAGGTCGTAGGACGATAGGAAGACACACTGCGACTGACAGACAGAGGGAGACATGCCGTTCGGTGGATTGATTGATTGATGTACATGGAATGAGTGAGTGATTGATTCATTTTTGCTACCCGTGGACTGACGGACGGTTAGAACTTGTAAACCTGCTCTGGGGTGTAGCTCAGCTCCTTGAGGAAGCCGCGCAGCTCGCCCTGGCTCTTGTCTGGGTTCTTGTCGCCCGACACAGCCTCCATCATCGGCGGAGGACCGCACACGCCGATGAGGATGTTGCCGTCCTCCGTGGGCGATGGCAGCAGCTTCTTCACGAGCTCTGGCGTCACGAAGCCCGTGTGGCCCGTCCAGCTCGGCGACGGCCTGCTCAGGATGTAGTGCACGCGCACGTTGCTGTGCTTGGCAACGATCGCGTCCAGCTCCTGACGCAGCAGGATATCCTCCTCCGTGTTGTTGGCGAAGATCAGATCCACCTGCGTCTTGTCGTCCGCCACACGCACGACCTCGCGCAGCACCTGGAACGCAGGCGTGATGCCCGAGCCGCCCGTGATGAAGCCGAGGCGCGAGAAGTGGTTGGGCTGGTATGCGAACTTGACGAAAGGGCCCTTGAAGTCAAGCGAGTCGCCGACCTTGAGCTCCACGATGTGCTTGCTCAGCTTGCCCTGTGGGTACCCTTTGACCACGAGCTCCAGCACGCCCTTGTCGCTGTTGAGGTTCACTGGCGTGTACGGGCGGATCACGGTCTCACCATCGATCTCGGCCTTGGCCACGAGGCAGCTCGCGACTGTGAGGCCCATCTCGTGCTCTGGGCTTGGCAGCGCGAAGACCAGCTTCTTGGTGTTGGGGGAGACGGTCTCTACAGACGTGACGGTGAACGAGCGGAATTCGGCGGCGCTCAGCGCGATCTTGGCGTCGGTGCTCATGGTGTTGGAGGGGGAGATGGAGAAGCGGACGGGACGGAGAGAGTTCGCGAATGAGTGGGGAGAGCGCGACGGCAGGCGGCGGAGCAGCGAGAGCATGGCGCAGTGAGAAGAGGATCGGAGGAGAACACACGCTGCCAGTGGTGACGACGCTCGGGTTCGGTGCCCGCCATGGAAGAACGCCAATCACGAGGATAGCCACGCGTGACGTGACTGTTTCACGGATAGATCTGTGGCACTGGCGCGGGGGCCTTCCATATCTGATACTTGAATATTTCCTAAACATGGGGTTGCAGTGAGTGTCATTCCTTCGGGAACGCATACCCGATAGAATACAATATACTACGAAAACGAATATCATCCATAAAATACAATAGATTCATTCGATGAGACCGTCGACGGAAAGTTGTCATGGGATCTCAGCTAGCAGCAGCCCGCATGTGGGGCACTTGAGCTCCTTGTTGAGCGCTGGCATCGCGCACTCGTCGTGGAAGCGGTGGCCGCAGCGTAGATGCACCACGTACAGGTCCTTCACGGGCAGCGCCTCGCCACACAGTGTACACACGTCGGCCTCTTCTGCCAGCACCATGCTCTTCCGCAGATCGGACTGGACGAGTGACGCCCTCGTGGTCGTGGACGTGGCCGACGCGAGTGCTGAAGTCGACTGTGTACGCCGACGAGACTGCTTCTTGGAGTCAGACGAAGGAAGAGGAGCGGAGCTGAGGAAGTGGTCGAGCACGTGCTGGCTGTCGATGACGTCGCCGTAGATGAAGTCCAAAAACACAGTCGCGAGCTCGTTCACGACGTGGAAGCACACGTGATTCGCGCGGTTCACCAGGAACTTGTGCAGCGTCTGCACGGTCATGAGCAGTGCTGTCACGCGCTTCTCTACTAGCGACGCCGTGCGGTCCGAGATCAAAAGCGTCGGCTGTGGGAACGAGCCCATGAGGAAGCTCTCGAGCCACGGGCAGTTGGCGTTGCAGAAGTGGCCGTGGTGCATGGCCCGCAGCGCTCTCTGGTGGAGCATCTCGTACTCGTCGAAGGACCGGTGGTGCTTCCACAGCGCCTTGGCGTAGCGGTGGTGCACTGTCAGCACGTACCGCAGATCGCCGGCGCCGGCGCGACTGGTGCGCGCCTGGATCTCGAACTCGAGCGGCTCCAGCAGATTCATGATGGCCGACGCCACGCCCACCGTGCCAGCGTCCGACGCGATGCCGCTGAGCAGCTTGGTGATGGACACGGACACGCCGCTGGACGACGCGCGCTTGAGGTCGTGGAGACTAGCCATGGTTGGTCACGATGCAGTGGCTGGTCGGGAGAGGGTCCGGGAGTGGAGGCCGCTTGGAAGTACTAGTAAAGCCGCTTGTGTCAGGCGGGTAGCGGATGCAGAGGTGATTACTTGAGTAGACGCCGTGCAAACACTCGGGTTGTCGCCGTCGCTTCGCTGCGAGTGGCATGGAGGCAGGAGGAGCCGCCTGGCTGGTAGAGTACAGTGGCTGCCGGCAGCAAGTCATCACACCAAGCTGTTGATGATGCTACACCGTCGTCATCAGTTGGGGATAGTGTGGTCTACACTACCCAGCCACACCACACCGAGATGGTGTGCGCCACGCTAACGAACCCCACGAAGTGAAGTGACTGCATGCTTCTGGAGAATACACAAAACAAAGCAGGAGCGAAAGGCGGAGTTGATCATGAGGGAATATGGAGAATGAGGGAGAATGCGGGACGCTGTATGTGTGTATATACAACCGCGGAGGCTTATCCTACGACCTACTCTTCCGTAGGGAGAACCAAGCTCTCCACGCCGTCCAACGCACCCATTCCCCACCCCACACCACCGTCCTTCCTTCTCCTCACATCCTCCCCCCTTCGTCTGCCGCTGGGTCTCCATGCGGCCGCGATCCTCCACGAAGGAGACAGCAGCCAACGAAAGAGACCCAGCAAACGGCAGACGAGGAGACGATGCAGAAGAAGACTTGGGAGCGACGGCGAAGGCGGGACACGAGAGAGGAAAGCGAAGATGAAAGCCACGGCCGAGCGCGCGCACGACGTCGGGACGCGGCGCGGTCGCCAAACCATTATCTATCAACTGTTATAATAACGACGACGGGGGCGTACCACCAACGACACGCGACGCAGCAGCAGCGGACGCTTATTCGACGTCCTGCACGTTCATGTCGCCCTGGTTGGCGTCGGCGCTGTCCGGCTCCTGGTCCGAGGTCCAGAGCGTGAGATTGTCGCGCAGCAGCTGCATGATGAGCGTGCTGTCCTTGTACGACTCCTCCGACAGCGTGTCGAGCTCCGCGATGGCGTCGTCGAACGCCTGCTTGGCCAGGTTGCACGCACGGTCTGGCGAGTTCAGAATCTCGTAGTAGAACACCGAGAAGTTGAGCGCCAGACCGAGGCGGATCGGGTGGGTTGGCGGCAGCTCGGCCATGGCGATGGTCGACGCCTGCTTGTAGGCCTCAAGGGCCTTGTCCGAGGACTCCTTGCGCTCCTCCTCGGTCTGGAACTCGGCCAGGTAGCGGTGGTAGTCGCCCTTCATCTTGTAGTAGAAGACCTTGCCCTCCTCCGACGACGAGTTCGGGATGAGGTTGTTCTCGATGATGGTCAGGATGTCGTTACAGATCTCCACGAGCTCAGTCTCGATCTTCTGGCGGTACGACTTGATGTGCTCGGCACGCTCGCTGTCGCCCTTGTTCTCGATGGACGAGATCACGCGCCACGACGCACGGCGCGAGCCGATCACGTTCTTGTAGGCCACCGACAGGAGGTTGCGCTCCTCGACGGTGAGCTCCACGTTGTGGTTGTTGGCCACGGCCTTCATGTGGTCGACCATTTCATCGTAACTACAGACATCCAGCAGACGAAAATCAGCTCATTCGATTCGCAACACGCAGCGCTTTCCAGCACTATCCTCCATCATGCGCATGCTCATACCGTTCGGCCTGCTCGGCGAGCTTAGCGAGAAAGACGAGGGAGTCGCGGTCCATTTTGGTTGCTTGGGAAGAGGGGGGGAGGGAACTGGTGTGCGGAGTGGAGCAAAACGAATTCTGTGGTCCCAAAAAAGTACCCCAGCGGTTTTTTTCCACCCTTTTTCTTCAACTGAACGCGGCTGGGCGGTTTCCTTCGCCTGTTTGAAACACATGGCTACGCAAGCCAAGTAAATTCATACAAATATCAAGTTAACGAGAAATATGTTTTATACTGTTTTGAACAAGAATGAAAATTTCGTCCAGTTGAAAGATAAACCCAGAGTGGGTTGGTGCAGAGGGCGAAGACTGGGGGAGGGGGGATGATCTCTTCGTCGGGCCCGCAGGAACAGCAGCAGCCAGGGTGGGAACACCGCCAGCTGGCGGTGCCGAGCGAGCTCTCTTCTCGAAATTATGCAACGCGTTCTGTTGGGTTTTCGTCCCCACAACATCCGCCCTGTTTCGTTGGTGTTTTCTTGGCGTGGTGTCGTGAACAATTGCCAGCAAGCACGCCTCTTCATTCATTCCTTAGGTCCACACACACACCTATGCTAAACGGTACCGGTACCGGAATAACGGTATGATGGCCTTGAGAGAGAGAATCAACGTCGGGTCGTGAAGACCAGTCATTCACTCAACCCAACAACAAGGCCGTCTGACGTATGCTGGCCGAGAAAGAGGAGAACAAAGAAACTGACTGAATGTTTTTCATCCGAAAACTACCCGAAGCTTGCACCCGTTTCCAGTTTTTTCCTAGCGTCTAAAGTGCAACCGACGCACGTGTGCGATCCAACAAACCAACGAAACCGGCCAGTAGCGGTCCGGATTCCACCACCACTTCGTCCGCCCGAGGCTTGTCATGCCACACGCCAGAGCCCCTAATACAGCGTGCAATGCAAGTGGCCCTTGCTTTCTGCGACAGCATCTTTCACGGCTTCGACTCGAAGTTCGAGCCCCCAATAGCCACGTCTCAGTCCCCACTTGAGTGCGGACCTTCGCGTCCATGCGTTTAGCATCCAAGCATTCGACCCTTCAACCTTGAGGCCGACTACCATCCCCACATGTGCCCAAAGGATCCGAATCTTCCAACGGTTTTAGACTGGGGTTGCTGCGCAACCAGCACCAAACGCCTTCTGCGACGTGTCGGGTCGCAGCGTAACTCGCGATGACGCACCAGCGCGTTGAAGCCAATCAGCATCTCGAGTATACCGAGCGTATACTCACGACTTCCTGGTCGTCAATCCTCAAATGGGTACGCTGTACCCATCTCGAATACAGTACCGTAACCACTATGCATTCGAATTCTTGGGACCAGGAGCTGCATCCGCACCGTGGGGGATGACCGTCCACCGACACCGCTTCGGCCGCGAGGAGTCGGCGTGGATCGCCACGCAGCAGCTGCATTCGCTACGCCGCGACCGCCCACGCACACCAGATCTGTGGCAGTCGCTGTACGTCGCCTTTCTCGCGCAATTCCCCAAGCCACCAGGAGCTCAGGTGGTCACTCAGCAGCAGTACAAGGCGCACTTCTTGTATCTGGACAAACGCACACCGCAGTCTCAGTTGGTGCGTATTCAGCAGCATCTGCGGGAGTACGAAGAGCGTAGTAAGGAGCGTAGGCGCCAGCGGAGGCGTCGGAGGGAGGAGGAGGCACAGGCACAGGCAGCGGTGGCAGCAGGGGACGAGCAAGAGCAGGAGGAGCCGGAGGAGGAAGACGAAGAAGAGGAGGAGGTGATTGAGGCGCTGGACAGTGAGGAGATCGAGATGGAAATGCGCATTAAGACAGAGGCGAGCACAGCAGTGGAAGCTCCACGGGCCGCGCCACTGCCGCTGCTGAGGACCAAGGCGACGGCGGACGCCGCACGGCGGGAGAGCGACTTCTCCACGCAGCTGCTCAACGATTTGCAGCAGAGCTCACGAGTACAAAAGCTCGGCGTTCGGCATCGCACCACCTTCGGCATGTATGACGAGACGCCACCAGCTATGGATCCTCACAGTGCGGGGCCGACTGAGATCGTACGACCAAGCCGTTCGGTGGTGGAGGCGGTTACAGCCAAGCGGCAGCGTGTGGACACCAAGCATCCGACAGGGGCCACGACACAACACGCTCTTCCCGGTGGCTCATCGCCAGTGGTTCTGGCGACAGCCACTGTATCGAGGTCAAGCGTAACAACTGACAAGCTGAAGACTGTGGAGACGCAACTGCGAGCCGCCAAGCAGGAGGCCCAGCAGTGGAAGGACAAGTATAATACGACAGCCGTCCAGCTCGCGAGAGAAAAGTCCCAGAGCAAAGTGCTGCAGAGCCGCCTGGATGAGGCGCTAGCGAAGCTGCAAGCCACGCAGAAGAAGCTGCAGCGAGCCAAGAGAGCGAAGCCGCTGACTGTGTCCGTGGGCGGTGCAGCAGTCATTGCTCAGGCGCCGACGAGCTTCACGATCCGCTTGAAGGTGGATCTCACACCCAACGACGACGGCGTTGAGGCGTCAAGTCAGGACGAGGGTGAGGACGGAAGTAGCAGCCCAGCGTTCCACTAGGACACGTGCGTGTAAGTAGTGTGTGTGAGAATAGGAACCCGCCGAATGAGGAAATGGCCACTGGATGACAGGTATAACTGGACAACGTTAATCAAAAACACTGTGAAAGAACCCGTACACTGCACAGTACAGTACTACTACGTCGCGGACAGTGTGGCTGCGAGGAAGAGCTGAGGCTGTTGCTGTCTCGGGAGCGATACAGTAGACAAAGGATGAGATGGGTGAGACCTTCAAGCTCAAGGGGGATGGCCGTGTGTCATGCCACCCATTTTGGACAGACGCCCATCTCGCGGAGGTGGGCACGTTTCGACTTCGTTCTCATGCATTATTAGAGGTACCTACTACTCCAATAACGGGATTCTACTTGGTCAATTTGAGTAGGGTATGGTTTTATGAGAGTATCCATCAGATACAACCATGAAGCAAGGCAACTGGATCTACACGACATCCCCATTCTGTCTTTTACCCAGACACTCACACAGCCACCATGTCCGCTGCAGCCTCCGAATCTCCACTGCTCGCCGCGAACGAGACCTGCGCCACCCTCGCGGAGCCTCCCCTCGGCTTCCCCTCCAACTGCCGTGCGTGGCGCTCCTGTCGTAGCTGCCTGCAGAAGACAGGATGCATCCTGGGCTCCTCCAACCGCTGCCAGAGCCAGGGCGAGTCGGGACTGGTCGCCAACTCTACTAGCGACTACCGCGACGCCTTCTCGCTCAATGTGACGCTGCCCAACGCCACGGTCTCTAACCCACAGGGCCTCGTAGCCAACCAGTCGTGGACATTCCCAGCCATCGAGACCACGTACTGTCCGGAGACCGACGCGACGTGTGCAAAATGCAAGGAGGCGTCGTTCTACCGCGTTGGTGGCTTCGCCGACAGTCGCTTCTGCGTGGGAGAAGGCGGATGTGTGTGCATCTTCAACTGCGAAGTTGTCGACCCACTCGCGTCGCTGGGCGAGTGCACGCCAGTGGCAATCTCTCCGACGTCGGCTCCTCCACTGGCCGGCGAGCTCCATTCGAGCAGCGCTGTTCTGGTCGTGCTCATCGTCCCGATCGCCGTGGTGATCTTCCTGACGCTGTGCTGTGTCATCAGAGGAAGATACAAGCAGCGCAACCAGCCTCCCGTGTCTCCGAGTGTACGCCACCCGCGCCCCTGGCGAAACGAACGCGTCGAAATCGAAGCCGTCACGCTGAGTCTCTTTGGTCCGAACCAGCACGGCGAGAAGCCCGTCACGGACGAGCCACGGCGCCTCGCGGGCCTCAACCACGTGGACCCTGGAGCCTTCACACAGCTTCAAACCCCCACGACGTCGACGTCGACTCCGATGCCTCCGCCGCCAAGAACGAACTTGTAGCTTGATGCCATCCATGCCTCCCGTTAATCGAACGCGAGTCTGTCTGTTCATCACTAAGCGTACCGGCCATAATATTGTCGCGCTGTCCTGGTTAATCAACACGTCCAAATCTCGTACTGGGCGAGTACGGACTCACCAACTCTCGCGAGGGAAATGTTTGTGTGAGCAGATATGTCATAGCCCGTTCCTTGGTCATAGCAGCGTCTGTAATGTCGTAGGCGACGCGTGCTGGCACCGCTTCCACCAGCACCACGCCAACGTAAGAACGGAAACCAGGTTGAAACAGTCAGACTAGGCCTCGGTCGGTGGAACCACCACCGCGAGAGGCTCATCACTGCCCAGCACCGGCGGCTCGCTGAGGACGGCGACGTGGATCCAGCAGCCTTCGCGCAGCTCCACTCACCCGCGAGCTCCATCACTCCGACGCCAATGGCCCCTTCCACTTCCGCCAAGAAAAGAAAACACACAGACTAAAAAATTCGAATGTATTCCTGTCTTTTGATTGGCTAACAATGGATCAGGTATTGACAGCTGTTGAAAATCTTCGATTTTTCCTCGAGCTTTCCACGCACGCCGTTTCGGTTTTCGTGGTCGCCTGTGCCGTGTGGCGAGACGGCTCTCTCTTCCTTCATGAGTCGAGAACTACAGCTCCTACCCTTCCAAATCAGACCTCCCGCTTCCGTCCTCTATGGCCACAGTACTGTAGACAACACACTGCACCGCGCCGGTTCGACGAGCTCCAATCAATGGTCGTCCAGACTGAAAAGAGAGTGCGAGACAGGTGCCTAACTTACACACAGTACCTGAAGCTCGAGCCTGCTCCATCGTGGAAGAAAGAAGGGCGGTCTCCCCATCGCCGCGCCGTCCTGCGGCTCCTCGGGCCGGCCCTGAAAACTGAATTGGCCACCGTTGGTCATCGCATCCGCCTGTGCTCGAGTGGCCGCATACAGATGGCCCCCAGCCCGCAGTGGCTGCATGGCCGCTTGCGCCTGCTGCTGGCGTTCCTCCTGCTAGGCTATGGCGTCATGTGTCTGCTCTCCTGCACACTGGTTGTGTATCTGCGTCGCCACCGACGCAGCGCGTTCTCTGGTGACGCGCAGGCCGCTCGCCGTATCATCCTACCGGCCTTTGAGCCTCTGCTGATCGTGCTCGCAGTCGCCACGTTCGTGTACTCGGCTTACATCGCAACAGCGTTAGCCGCCGACGTGTACGAGTTCCGCGTCACGCGGCTCGCGACCGAGGTCTTCTACTCGGGCCGCCAGTTCGTGTTCCTCAGCGTCGTGGTGTTCCTTCTCCAGAAGGGCGTCTCGCACCAGGCGCTGCGTCGCTCGCTGCTGCTCACGCTCCTGCTCGCGACCTACACGATCCCCGTCGTGGCTCTTATGGTCACGTACGCGCCGCGCTCGAGCCATTTCTACGCTGTGCTCACGGCCTCACGAGCTCTGCTCCTGCTGCTCTACGTCTACGTGTTCCTGCATCCGCCCGGACGCGCCAGCAAGCACACCCTGCGTGAGTACAGCCTGTACGCGTTTGTCTACTACGCGCTGCTGTTCACGTACAACGAGCTGTTCCGTCGAGGCCACGTCGACTGGGGCTTCCTGCTCACGTACGCCAACCTCGTGTGGGGCTCGCTGTGTCCGCTCGTGATCTGGCGCGTGCTCA
Organism: Pythium sukuiense; assembly: GCA_023334995.1. Classification (NCBI taxonomy): domain Eukaryota; phylum Oomycota; class Peronosporomycetes; order Pythiales; family Pythiaceae; genus Pythium; species Pythium sukuiense. The sequence continues at coordinate 3,872 of JAADVL010000744.1, read as the reverse complement.
AGGCCGACACGGACCACTGGCGTGGGCTCGGCCAGCGAGCCGTGGCTCTCCAGCAGGGGCTCTCTAGCTCCTCTTCCAGCGTCAACTTCAGCGGCACGGCTCTCCGCAGCCACTTGCTTCCGTCCGAGTGTGTCTCGTCACAGGGACACCACGTGCTCATCGAAATGAACCGCAAGTACATCGTCGACTTCGCGTATCTGGAGCTCAAGCAGCGTATCGGCACCGGTGACAGCGCCGCTGTGTTCCACGGCGTGCTCAGGGGCAAGCGACACGTCGCTGTCAAGGTGTACACGCCACAGGTGCTGGACGAGATCACGGTTGCCCAGTTCTCGCAGGAAGGCGCTCTGTGCGGCGCCCTCCAGCACCCCAATGTCGTGCGGTTTGTGGGTCTCTGTGTGAGCCCACCGACGATTTGCCTGGTCTCGGAGCTGTGTGTGGGCACACTGGAGGACGTGACGCGTGCTATGGCTCAGAGGCATCCGCAGGGTATAGAGTCGCGTCGACAGCAGACGCTGATCAACCTGGCGTACATGGTGGACGCTGCGCGCGCCGTCGCGTACCTGCACAGCTTCACGCCGCCATTTCTCCACCGCCACATCAAGCCAGCCAACTTCCTCGTGGACAGCGACAACACCGTCAAGCTCACGCACTTTGGCGACTCTCGCAGTCTTCCACGCGCCATGATGGCCCCACGGCGGCGAGACAAAGCCACGAGACACAAGACGAAGAAGCCAGCGGCCAGTGACAGCGTCCAGACGCCTCAGCAGATCCTGTCGGACACGATGCGCACGGAGGTGGACGCGGAGATCAGCGAAGGCCAGTCGCCGTCTGCTTCGTTCCGGTCGTCGTCGCTGTCGCTGTCGTCGCTTTCCACGGGAGACAGCGATCGCCGACTCATGACCATCAAGGGCACGGTGGACTACATGGCGCCGGAGCTTCTGCGTGGCCAGGCCGATGGCCAGGCGAGTTACGGAGAGGCCGTGGATGTGTACGCGCTGGCGGTCACGATGTGGGATATCCTGTACCCAGGCCAGGAGAAGTACCCGTCGGCGGGCGACAACCTTCTCCACAAGGTCGACGGCGTGTTGGCAGGCCAGCGACCACCACTACAAGACGAGCAGATCCACTCGACGCTGGTGGAGCTGCTGGTGAACGCGTGGCACGACGACGCGAGGCTGAGGCCCAGTGCCCAGCACGTCGTGGAGATTCTAGAGGCGCTGCAGGAGGAGCTGATGGCGCCGTTCGCTGGGCAGATCCACGGCCATCTCCACGCCCACAGACTGCTGAGTCGAGAGGGAGACCGCGAAGTCGCGAGTGGGGAGAGCATCGTGGAGACGCTGCGGGTGAACCAGTACGTGAACAACGAAGCCGAGGCCGTGAGGCTGGGCAACGCGCTCATGGACGCCTCTATGGTCCACCACAGCACCCACCGACGGCCGATGGAAGCCTCGAGCGAAGTGAAGTACTTCTTTGATAGTGTCAAGATCCGAGCGATGAGTGCAGACGCACGTGAGCCGCCCTTGGCTGCCTCAGGCGGGACGGCTAAGCGGTTGAAAGCGACGTCGTCAGGCTCGTCGTCGTCGTCGCAGTTCAGCAACAGCTTTCTGCATACGCTGCTCCAGTCCACGCCCGCCAGTTCGTCACCGCTGCTGTCGTCTCGCGTGCGTGAGTCGCTGAGGAAGAAGCGCAGCCGCCACCGCCAGTCGACTCGCGTGCCGTCGGACCCAACGGAGCTGCTGTCGGGCACAGGCAACTGCGCGTGTCGGAGACTCAGTCAGCGGCTGCAGCTGCCTCGGACAACACGAGACGACAAGCACAAGAAGAGACAGCCGCCTGCAGAGCGACAGCGCGTGCTGATGATGGAAAGCGAGGAGCGTGGCACGCAGCAGCACGCCATGACGATAGCAGAGCTGTGTGGCGGCCCGGAGGACGCCCACATGAACGAGTGGGACGGCTTCAAGCAGCAGTTTGAGAGCCTAGAGACCACCACTAGTCACCACGATAGTATCGACAGTGAGACCGAAGAGCGAAGGTATCACATCGTATAAACACGATACAGTAAACAACATGCAGCTTCTGTCCTCTCTCAATCGCTCGCTGATGAGTCTTGTCAGTTGTTGGCGCCTTGCGTGGCCGTCCCGCGATCGAGATGCACGTTGATCACCAGCGTCACCCCCGGCGCTGCTTGCGTCGTCGTCGTCGCTTGTGGGGCGGCAACTACAGCAGCAGCTGCAGCAGCTGCAGCGGCCGCCTGCAGCTCTTGGATCCGCCGCTCGGCCTCTCGCAGCGACGCTCTCGTCTCGTAAAGCAGATCCAACCGTTCGTCTGCAATCTCCTTAGCCGCTTTGTACTGGTCCTTCCACTGGGCGGTCTCCCTCTTGCTCTCTGCCAGATCCACGCGCAGCTTCCGAGCCAAAGTCATAGCGGGATGCAGTGGCTGCGGCATCATCACGCCGCGCGGGTTCACTCTACCTACAAACTGCACTCTGTGGTCGGCCTCGTCGTCCTCCGAGTCGCCTTCTGCCTCCTCATCCACGATCTCCACGTCCTGGTCCTCGTCCTCCTCCTCGAGCGCCTCCTCCTGCTTCACCTCGTCGCCCTCGAACACGCTCACGAGCGTGCGGTGCCGCTGCCGCTGCTCCTGCTTGATCACATTCTTGGCGCCCACGCGCTTCTTCTGCACCTTGAACTCGTGCGTGACGTTGTGCGTCGTGGGCTGCGCGGGGAACTGCACGTCGACGCGACGCAGCTCCTTGGCCGTGCGTTCTTCGTCCAGTCGCACGACGTGGAGCTTGTACTCCCGCTGCGTGGGCTGGCGACTGCGGGTCGGATACCGCCTCGTGAACGCCTGCAGCAGGCGTCGCCAGTGCGGCTCTTCCAGCGGCACGCGCCGGAACGGCTCCACTTGCAGGCGGATCCACGCCGACTCGTCCTGGCTGAATCCGCCATTGGCCGCCGCCGCAGCAGCCTGTGGCTCCCGTATATCCGCTTGCAAGGCCGCGACGAAGCGGTTGACTGACAGTGAGGCTGCACGGCCACTCCTACGGTCGTCCACGATGCCTGTCTCGTTGTCTGACGGGAAGTTCGCGTCCGGGGTGGCACGCATGTAGGCGGCTCGCTCGTGGCGTGGCAGCGCCAGCCACGCCTCCCGCGCCTTGAGCCCCGCGCGTGTCACCAGCCAGCGCGCGTCCTTGTCTGTGCCTTCGGTCCTGCGCTTCTCCACGTGGTTCTTGGCGCTCGTGCCGCCATGCGCCGCCAGAAACACCCAGAACGCCTCGCGCGCCCACATGCTACAGTAGTAAGTGCGACCGTCGAAGCCTGAGGACGCCAAGGCACAGAACAGGACGGTGTCCGTCCATCCATTGGCTAAATATAGGGACGGCGAGAAAGGGCGTCACTCTCTACTAGAGAGAGTTTCTAGGCTCTTAGATCCCTAACGTTACAGCGCGCAGGACTTCAAGTTGATCACAAACGTCGTGGAGCCACCGGCCTGGCGAGCAGGAGCCACAGGAGCTGCATTATGAGGCTGTTGCTGTGGTGCTGCGGCCTTGAGCTCTTCGACTTCTTGCAGCGCGGCTCGCAAAGCTGCGTCCTTCTGAGCCAAGTGTGCTGCTGTCTGTTGGAGACTCGCGTCCTTCTGAGCCAACTGCGACCTGAGTCTGTCGGCCGTGACCTTCCACTCTTGGAGCTCTCGTCCCTTTGCCTGCAGTAGCGCCTCCACGGTCGCGAGAGGTGAGCTCATCACCTCCGTGCGCTGGTGCTGCCTCTCGCCACGACCAGCAGCCTCGTCGTCCTCTTCGTCCTCTTCGCCATCCTTGTGCTCTCCCTCCTCCTTCTCCTCCTCCTCCTTCTCCTCCTCCTCCTCCTCCTCT
>JAADVL010000743.1:0-15847 GCA_023334995.1 Pythium sukuiense | reverse complement strand
TGTGGACTGTGAACAAGGCGTTCGGCGTGAAGTACTCGGGGTCGACATCCACGTGGAGCCATGACCACATACACGCGAAGTAGTGGGCGACGATCACGATGAAGAGAATGATTCGCATGATGCGCACGAGGTGGCTGTAGCGGGAGAACAGCACCCAGGCCACGGCGCTCTTGTCGGATGCCATCACTTCCTTGGACCACGCAGTGTGGAAAATGCGCAGATGCCGCGTCAGTGAAGCGTGTTGGAGAGCGAGCTTAAAAAAACCCATGAACCAGTGCACCCCCGCCTTGTGTGGCACAACCATGAGGATGTGTTCAACTGGTAGCATCGCAAGCAGATCCACGAAGAAGCCATTGCGGTAGTAATAGCGCCAAACCGCGCGCCTCGTAGTGATGGGATACCGCTGCGTGTTGGTGGTCTCCGTGTTGCAAGTCGCAAGAATGTTGAGTAGAAAGACGGAATCGACCACTGCGTCGAGCCCGCTCACGCATACATCGTCGAGTTGGTAAGCGATCGCAAACGGCATGTATATCAGCTTGGCCATGAATACTGAATTGAGAATGACGAGTCGGAAGCGCGTCGCAAATGAGGCTGGTTCAAAGGTCGAACACAGCATGTCCTGGATCCACAGCAGGATAGCCTTGCCATCGTCCATCTTCTCCCGAAACTTGGCTACCAGCACCATCTTAGTTCGCGCACTTGGCATATCTGTCTCGTATGGCGACTCGGCTACGCTATTCGGAGCCATACCAAGCATGCGCGACCCGCGTCGTGCCGTTGTAGCCATCATTGTGGGGTCCACGGAGTCGCGTCGGCTAGCGATGCGTGGCCCAGTCGTTGGCGCACCCGAGGAGTAGGACATGCGTCGCAGCTGGAACCGCTCCATCATGCGCTCGAATCGCTCTTCTTCTGGAGTTTTCTCGCTGGGAGCGTGGGAGGCGTCAGTCTCGTCCTCCACGGATCTCGTCGACTCCATCACAGACGGCACCGTTTCTCTGCTAACGCGTCTTGTCGGAGTTGCCGATAGTGACGCGACGGTGGTGAAACGCTGGAGCGACCGCGAGCGTCGGACTGGAAGCGCTGGGCTCTCTATCCGGCCGGTGAACGGACGCGTCTCCTTAAGCTCCGAGGTCGGCAGCAGAGGGCATGAGACTCGGCGTGATGGCTGGCATGGTACGTCAGAAGCCATCCCGTTCTTCGATTTCAAAGTCTGCGCGCGGCGGCTGAAGGCTGGAGGTGGAGACGTCGCTTTGTGGCTGTGTGCTAATCAGCCAGCGACCGAGGTGCAGCAAAACGACTCGTTACAATATCGCGTGCACCCTGGACGGCGCCTCCGTCTTGTCTTGGGGCCGTCCCAGACTCCTTGTTTTGCATGGGGCAAGCAAGTACTAACCTAGAGACCAGTATCCTGGCATATTTGTGTGTGTGAAGAGCGTGGGTATTTTTACACTCACTGAACACGCACACACGCGGTGGCCATTGACTCAGTCGAAGCACCTCCAGTCGTTTCTATTAGGAGATACTTCGCAGACGCGTTGGATTCAAAACGATCGAGCCAAGGCGTCTGTGGAGCAAACTTAGCACCACCCGGTCAGATGCCCATGGCTTCTCCCAACGGCCACGTCGTAGCGAAAAGTGGGCGTATGTGAACTGCAGATCAAGTGACCGGGATGCAGCGAATCGCACTCTTGGCACGAGTCTTGCCAGCCTGGACGACGTGTCCGTCTTGGATCCTACCCATCCCAGGCTCCTTTCAGGATAATCGTATCGTACTTCAAGCAAGTGCCTGACCTCAGACTTTTTGTGCGGTGGAGAGCGTGCACACCATGCTGAGTGCGTGGTGGGTTTCCTCGGCTCATTAGCATTAGCTTAGTAGATCGCTTCCTGATCGATTGTACCGTGTTTTGGAACCGACTTTTTGTTTGTTTCACAGACAAGCGCATCTCCCCAGAGATCCTGGTCTTCAACCTGTGAAATCAAATATCGAATGGCGACTCGAACACCTCACTTATCATTTGTTTTCCTATTATGCTCTATAGCAGGTCTCACAGAGTTTTATTGTCAAAACAGTTCGACTTGCTTCTTCGAGAGATTAATCATCACAGGTTCCGCTGCCCTTGCATGCGCAGAAAGAACGGCGGTCACGTGCGAACACCCAGCCTCACGGTCTCACCTTCCTCCGAGTGCGCGTGCCGATCCTGAGCCGCACGCTCGCGTTCCACCAGATTCCCATTTCCACGCGCTTCTCAACGCAGTCTTCCCTGTCGAAAATGGCCACTCCTTCGTCCCACACGAGTGGCGCATCCGAACTGTCGGACGACAATGTCTCCACCCTCCAGCGCCTAGAACCTGAGCCAGCGCCACAGCCAGAGGCTGCTGGAAGATGCATCCAGTCCACAGGCAAGCCCACGGCCAAGGCGAAGACGACTCGTGCCAAGAGGGACCCGGAGGAGCAGCGGCAGGTGTATTTGGCTCGTCGTAGGGAGATCAAGGCCAAGGCCCGCACGCGGCAGAAGGAGACGTCGTCAAGTCTCAAGGAACAGCACGTGCTGCTGCACAAGCAGCTACAGGCCGCGTTAGCATCGTACCAGGCGAGTACGCGCGAGAAGCTGCAGCGTCAGCTCAGTGACGAGGTGCTGCTGACACTGTGGGATGAATACGTCGAGGCTCTGGAGCTCCACCACGCCATCACGCAGGAGAACAAGCAGCTCACGGAGAGGATCGATGAGTTCCTGTTGTATGAGTGCCGGCTACTGCTGCCAGAGTTCCAGGAAGAAGCAGAGGCGAAGGAGATCGCAGCCAATCAGGATACAGGCATGCTCACGCCAGAAGAGAGCCGCACGAACGAGCAGCTCAGGAGGGAGATGGATGGAGCGCCTCGGCGTGAGGGCTACTGGACGCAGTTCCTGGAAGAGCACGACGCTCTATTTTACTACGAGTTGTACACGGACGAGGAGTGCAACGCAGTGATCAGTCGCTACTATGAGATGATGCAGCAGGACATCCATGAGGCCACGACCAACCAATGGAAGCTGACTGGAGGCTGCTTTGGCTGGAAGGGCTACGGCCACATCGACCCAAACGACCAGGCGTTCGTGCGGTTCCAGTTCCGCAAGACGCTTCGCCGAGCCAGCAGCGTGGCTTTGATTGACGAGATGACCTCCGAGACTGTCCGCATCTTCCATTCCCCCAAGCTCTATGCGCGGCTTTATGGCATGCGGATGGAGACCCAGATCATGCAGCGTCTCAACGACCGCACCACCGTGATACTCCAGACCATGTCGGACGAGCACCGCTTCCTGAGTCTACGAAGCTTCATGCTCTTCACGTGCGTGGAGGAAAGACTTCCTCCAACGCGGGCTAGTGGTGGTAAGCCCCGAAAGGCCGTGACGATTCTCAACGTCGTGATCCCTCCGCGTGAAAAGGATATCGCGATACCGTCTCCGGAACCTCACAAGATGATGCTTTACATGAATGAATGCCTCATCTATATGCGCATGGAGCAAGTCAACGACACGGACGTCGCTGTGTTCTACGGCGGCCACGCCAACTGCATGAACCCCCAGCTCGCCCGTGTGAGCGTGCTCGAGTCCGTCAGCTCGTTCTTCCGATGGGTCCAGCAGGTCATCCCAGAGCGGCTCCTGAACCTTTGATTCAGATCAAAAAAGCAAGTCGAAGGGCTCTTCAGTGTTCACCATTCATCCCATGTTCCTCTCTTCCCAAAAATACTTCCAAGTACGAATCTGGCAAAAGCCGTGATGAATTTGTATCTTCACACAAGCACGCTATTATGATACCAGCTCCCTGTTTGTCTGTGGTGGGCACCTCTGCGCCTCACATTCTGCCTCCGTGTATCTTTAGCATCCTAGGGGATCATGGGATCTTGCAGCTCTGCGATGTATGAGCCATCGCCCGCTATTTATTAGGCTTCAAGCCTGGTGCATTCAATTCTCTCTCTTGATCTCCATCACTTTAGATTCTTCCGTCTCCGAAACCATCCAAGATGCCACGCAAGCTGCGCAAGAGCGTCAAGGACAAGCCCACGGCAAGCGCGCCTTCATCGGCCTCTGCAAGCACCACGGCCCCACGGAAGCGTAAGCTTGCTGTTTGATCACAGCTCTGTCAAGGGTGTGGAGGGCTCACTAATGGTCTCAATCTGTAGCTGGAGGGACGATCTTGCTCACACCAAGCCGCGTGCCGCCTTCCTCAAGCGAGAAGAGTCTCAGCGACCACAAGCATCTCAACCTCATGAAGCGGTAGATGCTCCACGTTGCGCGGCCATGCATCACGAGGTATTAAAGAACTATGGCTTCTATTATATTTAATTGGAACTCGATCAAAGCTGCACCGGTAACGCTTCCACGACGTGGTCACTTTCATCTTCGTTGCCGTTGTTTTCTTCTTCGGCGAGAGGCCAATAGAGCTCGTGCAGAAACGCTTGGAGTTCTTCCTTGTTCCCTTGCGAGCCTCGCTCCTCGTCCATGGAGCTGCACGTTGACAGTGAGCTGTCGGACGACTGTCGACTCTGTGATGTGTGATTGTGGCTGTGGCTCAGATGAAGGGCCGTGTCGGGACACTGATGCCGCTCGCCTTCTCGCTTCTGCATGCGGCACTTTGGGCACACTGCACTCGCGTCATCGACTGGCGTGAAGCCGTTCGAATGCACCTCGCTGCGTGGAGTGGCACTGTGCATTGTGGTCGTTACTTGGAAGCTTCTACTGTCGGAGTGCTGACGCAACGTGCCGATTCTCAAATGGCATCGCTCGAATGCGCGACGTTGGAGTGGAGAAAGCCGCACAGCATCACAGTTCGATGGGTTTGTTAACCCACATCCATCTACAGCAGCGTCCGTAACAAGTTGGACACACGATGACCACAGCGACGGTCAGCGACGAACGGTAGTCTCGGCCGCTCCATACAGATCTGCATTCTCTATACAGTACTAGTAGGGGGGTACGTGCATGAACCCAAGACTCTCTGGGCCACGAGAGAGAGAGATTTCCACAGAGACGGGGCAACTTGGCAATAAATCCATTAGTGAAAATTTGGGAAATCCACTATAAATCCACGAAATCCAGTAGCCACTCTTGGCGTGCCGGGCTCTCTGGACCAGAGTCTGGTACCATAGCGACTGCTTGCAGGGTCGGAAGGTCTGAGGACAAGCATTGCCCTCACCTCTTCCTATCTGGTATCACCGAAGCCCGCGTCGTGAAGTCTCACTCCTCATTTTCGTGTATGACACTGTGCAGTGTCCTACAGAACTGTGGCTCCTCTCGAGTTGGAATCACAGAGCTTCATCAGATCCAAGCATAAAGTCTTTATCGCCGACCCTGGATGCAGTCAACATGAATGCTTTACGAATGCCACCCGCCACACTGCTCTGTCGGTCGCCCTGCGACGAAGCCTTCACGCAACGCCCACGCCCAAGACCGAGTGTCGATACTGTAACTCGTCGTCAGGAGGCACGGCTTTCAAATCTGTTCGCCGTCGCGCCTGCCTATTATCGGGAACGTCTGCGCCAAGATCTTGCATTCCAACCCGTAGATTTTCGCCGTCTATAAATTGGTTTCCTAGCAAGTGCGATCAGGTGCAGAGGGGTCTTTGGCGTTGGTTTCACTGGCCTTGAGTGGGGAGCCCGAAATAACTCAGATCATGTTTGTATGTCGTGAAGCGTGATCGGCTGGTGATCTGCATACCGAAGTAGCATCTCAATCGGTAGCACAAACGGTGGAAATGGGGCTTTTGACACCAAGTGGTCACCGATCGAGCTCGGTAGTTTTCATTTTCGTGCAGCAACAATCTGTTTTCCTTGCAACTGCAACGTTGAATATTACTTCGAAGCATAGTGGCGCGTGAATACTTTGCAGTAGATTCAGAAGAGTGCCATTTCAAAAATAATCGAAGAAATCCGGTTTAGGAGGAACCGGTTCTAACAAGATTGGGCTTCAGAATCCGGTTTTAGAAGCAGCCGGTCTTAGGGAGGTCCGGATTTAGGAGGGAGAAGATTCTCTGAAAATCCTTCAAGTCGAAAAGGTCCAACACTGGGAGCCCAATGTTCATGCACTTCCAGCGAAAAATGGAGTGGATCTGCCCTCAACTTTCTGCTGCCATCTAGCCAGACTACAAGCTTGCCAGATCCATTAAATACTACCTCGGGATACGCATGGAAACCTTCGCTCAATGTCCCGAAAGTTCGCGTCCCGGTAGCGTCCACTCGAAATGTGGATGAACGAGCAAGACCGTAGGAACGAAAATGAGACAGAGTTGAAATGAAACCTGTATTCCGTGCATTTTCTCTTTGACACAGTCCTCATCAACTATATCGAGACTGCGCTGTCCTGAGTTCGCGACATAGCCGCCACCATGCGCATGTAGCGCATCCGAAACAACTCAGTCGCCGCCGGGTATGCCAAACCCGTGTGTGCGTTGTACAGCATAAGCTCGAGGAAGAGGGCCGCGTACACTCCACAGCTGCTCGAGTCATCTTGGTGTAGAAGTGTAAACGTTTGGTAGTCCAACCGATTCGGGGGAAGTGGCTGCACGTTGTGCTCCACAAGGTTTTCCAGCCGCTTGATACGCGCGGCGTGTTGTGGGCCGTGAAGCCGGTCGAACAACGTGCACTCACTTCTCGCCTTGTCGATGAACAAGGAGCACCAGTGGTTCTTCTCGAGGTTGAGGATCGCCACTATGACGTCCGTGTCAGCGTTGAACGCGTAGTGGCTGCTCATCACTCGCCATCTCTGCTCTGGATCCTTCATGTGGACGAACTCAGGTCTGAGAACGCCGACCCGTGGCTTGATCTTCAGGATACACGTGAGAATCGCGAGGATGGAGGTCGTGTGCAGCCACTCGCCGCTAACAATTTCGAGAACATCACAGCCCAGAGTAGAGTCCAAGACATGGGAGACCCTGCCCAGTGGCATGTAGTGAATGGCCTCAACCGTATCTTCGACGTATCTCTGTGGCGAAAACATAGGGATCAGCTGAGCCTTTACAATAGGGTGAGGCTGCCCACATACCTCCGAGATCTGGGACCCAAACTGGGCGAACGGAAACTCGACACGTGCCGTCTTGTTCTGCTTTCGGTAGACCCATTCGGTAGCGATGACGACTTGATTCACCCTTGCCATGGCATCCACGAACGCGTCCATCGTCTTGAGATGCTAAAGACTCAGGAAGCCACGTCCGTCACCGACCACAACAACTCGCTCGTTTGCTGCGTGAGATTCGCTGTCATCTTCATCGTTCTTGAGTTCCTTGAGAAGTGGCACCAGAACAGGTTCTTCGAGCTCAAATCGCACGCTGCCGTAGTCGGCAATCACGTGCTCGTCTCGACGCTGGACGATCGACGTCTTGGTGTCCGTGTTGATTATCGGGATACCGCACATCCAAAAAAATCATTCCATTGGTGAGTGTACCGATCCAGAACCAAACCAAATTGGAGGCACGTACCACCGGTATGGCGTCAAAGTAGCTGTAGGACGCCGTCTCGATCACCTCTTGGACGTCAGCCAGCGTCAATGATTGCACCTTTCGACACGCCTTGAGCATCAACTTGTCAGCTTCTTTCAGCACTGCCTTCATGCGATCACCTGCATCCCCAGCTCGGATGTCTCTCCGCGCTCCGCTGAACTTCGAGTTGGTGGGGAGCTTGAATGAGGTGTCGACGCGAGCGACGGACTCTGGCACCACGTCCTCGTCTTGATCTGTTCCTTGGTCTCGTTGGCTCGCCGAAGCAGGTTGACCGCTCACCGAAGTTGCCTTGTCGCCAACCGAAGTTGTCTTGCGGCTCACCAACGTTGGCCTGCGGCTTACCGAAGAGGGCTGAGCGCCCACCAAAGCTGGCTGAGCTCCCACCGAAGTTGGCTGAGCGCCCATCGAAGCTGGCTTACTGCTTTCAGACGGAGGCTGATACCCGGGCGCTCTCCCACTCAACTCCCGATGGCGCTAACTGTAGCACCTCACCTCGCCTGAAAACTGGCTCGATCGTAGTCAGGAACTTGAACATCATCTCGTACGTCGCTGCGGATTGGCTTGCCATGGACGCTGCGATAGGCTTGAGAACACTCATCGCCTTGCAGAACTTGTCGCCTTGCGTCAGCAACCTGGTGGACATGGAGGTGGCATCTTTGACCGAGTAGGTGCCGGTCAGCGGCGGGGCTGCTGGATCGCCGATGCTGATGTCGTTTCTCGGGTTCAGCAACGACCAGCGCAAGTTAATGTGGCTGAATGGGATGAGGGTCTCCATGTCCTTGTATGCTCGATTGAAGAAGTCATGCCGGCATGGAAGCAGACGGACTTGAGCAAAGAAGCACGAGCACTTGAAGGCCTGCAAGTATCCGATGTGACTACCAAACCCATACCGATCCAACACCAAAGGAGTACGAACGTACCGTTCGCTGGATAGTGTGCTCTACGGCGTCGCCATCGTCGGTACGCTTTAGGATGCCGTCGGTGCCACCTTTTTCCACTGCGTAGTTGACCCTTTCCTTGACTGCGAGGTATTCCGGCTAAACACAACAAGAGGTCAGCAAGCTAGATCATGATAGACACCGCACCGACTCGTACCTTTCACAAGCTCGTAGGCGTGCTGACTAACGTGGTGGAGAAGCTGGATTAGCTCAGGATCATCATCAACAACCACGCGAGTCTCGCCTGCGACGCGCAGTCTTTTTATCTGCGAGATGAAGTTGTGAATATCTCGGATCACGATCGGTGTTCCTACCGAAACAACCAAATCAGACATTTCAAATCAGACAGTTCAATGTATGGCTTATTATCCCAACATACCTCGTTCGGGGCGGAGTGTGTGGAGAATACCCTGTGCCGAGCCACCCATGCTTAGCACTCGCTCGATATCCGTGAAGAACAACGGTGTCTTGCGGAATCAGATCTCGGGGTAGTACTGATACAAGTCGGCAGATAGCCGATGTTTGTGACCACCAGTCGCAGCCCAGCGAATCGTGAAGTCCTCAGGCTTGATCGCCCCCACGAAGTCTGGACCCACAGTTGCATTGATAGTGGCAGTACACACGAGAAACCGAACGAACCGGCGCTGGCGAGACTTGCGCTTCTTCGAGCCAGACTTCTTCTTTGGCGTGCCGTATTCTGAGTCCTCGCTTGAGCTCTTCTTGGACCCCTTCTTCTTGTCCTTCTTCTTCTTGTCCTTCCTCTTCTGTGTCTTCAAGCCGTGAGTGCAAAACCAGGTCTGCGCGTACTTCGTGAACTCAGGTGGAATCTCGTACGTCTTCGACGTCTTGTTGAACTGTGCCACCGGAGCGCTCGTGCGCTTCTTGAAGATCTGGAACGTCTGGTCTTGGAACTCTTGAAGGCCCTCGTCGAACTCTTGCCACGACTTGAAACCACGCTGCAATCCTTCTGAAAACTTGTCCTTGCCGAGAATCTCACCATCAGAGATGTACCCGAGGACGTCGTCGGGAATGAGATCGCCATCGCTTGGACTTCGATGGCGACTTGGTGGGTACCGAACCTCCCTTTCCACGACGCGTTGAGACGGCCTTCTTCCCCCATACCTTGGCTTTCTTGCGTGGTGGAGACAGCTCGTCTGATTCGAAGTCATCCGATTCGTCGGCATCTTCGGAAAACGACTCTTGGTGTCCTTCCGCGTGCGGAGAATCGTCGTACTCGGACTCGGACCCCGCCCCAGACAGAGAGAGGAAGTCAGCCGCTTGCTCTTCTTCTTTGGCTATAGCTTCAGCCAGCTCACGGTCTTTCTCGATTCTTGCTTGTTGTTCAGCGAGGCTACTCCAGAACGTTCTAGACTTCGATCTCAACGCACGTCCGTCGTCGTACGCTGAGGCTGGAGGAGGGCCCGCCGCCGACGAGGTCGTAGCCGATGGAGCCGTTGTCACCGAAGATGAAGATGCCGTCACCGATGCTGGATCTGTAGTTACCGACGGCATAACTGGCGGTGCGTGTCGACGAGGGGTTCCTCGGACTCGGGACTCGAGATCGAACGCAACTTGAGCTAGTTGTTGCATAGGCTCGGGGTCTTCGGTGTCTTGTTCGGTAGCTTGGGTCGGTGGTTCATGCTCGGGCATCCACTGGGGAACCTTCGACATCTGGGTCCTTGCGCACTTGGCTAGCGGCGTCTGCAGATGGGTCTTTGTGCTCCATACTCTCGCCATCAGCTGTGTCGACGGGCGACTTACCCACCAGCGACGCCGGGCCCGTTGAGTCGGGTGCAGCTCCGCCTGGAGCCATGTCCACATCACTGGACTCACGATGCTCCGCGTGATGGACGTCGGTCGACTCGTCTTCAATCGTTCCGTCCGGTTTATCGTTGTTTGGCGCCGTCACCACCGATGTGGGCTCGTCTGGCGCTTCAACTGCCATGTCGACGTCGAGCGATGCAGCTACTACGGTGCCTGCGTCAACCGAAAGCGCCTCGGCAGCGCGATGCTCGGTCGGAATCGGCGACGCGGCTGGTTTCACGTTGCTGACATCGACGCCAGTCGGCTGGCCAGCACCCATTCTGCCACTCGCGTCCCCTTCGGTTCCTTCTTCGGTAGCCACTGTGTCGGGAAGACCAGTCAGACAATCGATAAGACCACAGCACCAGGAACAGACGGTAGGATTAGCAACGGCACCGTACCTTTTCCAGACTTCGTGAAGCGCGGTGAGTAGCGACGGACAACCATGGCGGGCACGATGGCAGGAGCGGAACGATGAGCGCACTGCGAGCGACGGGGCGAGAAGTGATGGATCTCGATGCGGCGGTTAGTGCGAACTGCGCGAGCCAAATGGGCGAGGCGGCGTTTCGCGACTCGCGGCTTGCGAAACGTGCAAGTTCCGACAACCGCCAAGTTCCGTGAATGCGAGTGACTCGATGTTCACACTCCTGGGGAATTAGAGAATGTAGCCGCAGTGTCGTCCTCGGCTTCAATTTCGAAAAATTCATTTCTTACGGAGGCGAAAGTTTCATTCATGAAAAGTTTCCTTCGTTCGGTATGAATCGGTGCTGCTCGGTACATCCTGTTGATTGTTACCGATTTTGTTCGGTATGTTTATCCAAAGTCAGCGTGATCTCCGTGTCTGTGCTGCTTGGGGGGCCACGGTGGTAGCCCTCATTCTTCGGAAGTAGCTGAGCAACGAACTTGACTTGACGCGCCGATGGACTGTGACGAAGCTGGCGAGGGACAGACAGCGCCTCCGCCGTCAAGATCTCACACGACTCGCTGTGGAGCCCGTCCAAAGGCTTCTTTTGCTGTGGCAGCGCTGGGTGCCGTCGCCGTCTATCACATTGTAGACGTTTGGCCGTGGCGCCGAGTACACGTCGATCAAGACTCTGCAGACTTCTTCACGCTCGATTATAGCAGACTACGCAGCGCGCTTCAACTCATGCGAGTCCAAAGCATCAGCACCAAGCCGATCGCCTTGGACGTTGTCCAGCTACTCGTCGGACCAACGCAATTAACTGCGATATTCGGAATCGCCTCCACTCTCATCTTCGTTGCGATCGTCACCAACTGCAAAATTGGGCAGTGTAAGATGGGCAGCGCTGTGACCGTATTCAGGAAGCTGAAGGTTCCGGGCCAGCATGCGCAGCAATATTATCGCAATCTTCTTGTGGAGGAGAACCAGTCGCTAGACGGTGAGGTCGTCAAGTTCGCCAAGGACCTCAGCTACACACTCGAGCTCGAGGTTTTGCTGTTCAAATACATGGACGTGGTCATGCAGGTCCCACACTGGCGAGATTGTACGCCCGACTTCCAAAAGCAGCTCGTGTTGAGTCTCAAGATGCGGATCTACCTTCCGGGGGACTTCGTGATTCAACGAGGCGAAGTGGGCCGGGAGTGCTATCTGGTTAACCGAGGCACGTGTATGCTGTACGAGTACCCAACAGGAAACTACGAACCACCAACAACAACGACCTCAGGGGATGGAGAGTCCTCCACCAGCGAGAGATCGAGTGTGTCAAGCACCGACGACTTCACGGCAGCCTCGTCTAGCAGGCTGCCAAGCCACCATGAAGTCACGGCTCGTGACGCCGAACGCCTGAAGGACGGCACTTACAAGAGCATTTCCTTGCTCCAACCAGGCCAGGTGGTTGGTGATTTCGCGCTACTGGCGGACTACGAGCGATCGTCCGACGTGCGAGCAGTGACACACGTCGAGATGTGCGTGATCGAACGCGATTCCTTCCAGATGCTTCTCGCAAGGTACGCAAGAGACCGTGGGACCGTTGTGGCGAGTATTGTACGCCATCACATGGCCAATGTTGCAGCACAGGGCGTCCCATGCGAGTACATGAGCATGGTGAGGCAGATCCAACCGGACGCGTCTGTCGAGGAGTCCATCGAGTACGTATCCCGCGCAATGAGCCAACCGGAGGACGATCCGTCCATTATCTTTGGCGTCTCGACGCAGTTTTTCGATCGTGTCGAGCAAGGATTCGACTTCACACAAAACGACGAACGCGTTCATGACACCCGTGGGGATGGAGAAGAATCCTTACCAGCAGTGTCGGAGGCGACTGCATCAGCACACGAAGCAGACCTTGTGTTCACTCTTCGTGACGTGCAAGCTCGTCTCAGACGTCTCGAAGAGCATCGGCGACAGCCCCCTCGGGTGCATGTGCTCGTCCGTCACCGACGCCGCAACCATCCGAGATTTGCCACCGGCTCGTGGGCACGCGCAACAAAGAGGAGATAGAGACTGAATTCGGATAGATGGCTCGTTCTTCCAAGATCATACCGGACGGCTTTTTTACGCTTCGTCGCTTGCTGCCAGTGGAATACAAGGTATACTCTATCTGTAGCTATAGTCATTATCACAGTAAATGCATGACTCGCGGTGCCAGTTGCGAGTGAATGACGCTTTCCTCACTGACGAATTCTCACTCGTCGATAAGATCCTGGAGATCCGTTCTGACGAATGCCGTTGACGGCGATGTTGAAGTGGCTCCAAATTAGCATCCCATTGGACAGCTCCATTCAGATTCAGCCAATCACGTGTCGGTTGAAGTTGGCCACAACACTGTAGAATCCACGACGCGTCGACACTCACAAATTTTTGTTTAGCGCTAATCCAAGCGTCTTGTCGAGTGCGCTAGCCAGTGGGCTACCAGGTTCTTCGAGTTATCACAACTCAAGAGCGCACAACTCAGCAGCCTCGACGACGCGTCGGAACTCGAGACGTTCATTCAGTAACCATCCAAACGCCATACCCATACCCATTCTACCGAAGCGTGCCACGACATGGGCAAGCGTGCAACACGCAATACATCGCCTCTATCAGCCAATCGTGTTCGCGATGCTAGATGTGGTGGATTGGATCGCGATCTCATCGGTATCACCGTTTGCCCCGGCGTCCACAATGATGAGCGTGCGGCTGAGTATCATCGTCGTCGTCGGCTTCTTCCACAGTAGGGCGAGGGAACGCAGCCGATGGGATGTGTTTCCACGCAGTACCGCTGCATCATGCCCTCTACTGCGAGGTGGTGAGGCCTCGCCGCATGACGTCAGAATGGGGCTTTTATTGGCCGTGAATGCTGGCCCAAGCAATAAGTTACTTCCTCCGATTTTAATGAATTATTTGAGAAGACAGTTAATTTTTTGGAACCCCGACAATGGGGCCTACAACCAAGTCAGCGTCTTGGAGAGAGGCCAAGCGGTCGGCAAATTGGCTTTACTGGCGAACTACGAGCGCACTTCTGATCTGAGAGCCGTGACGTACGCCGAGATGTGCGTGATCGAACGCAAGTCTTTCCAGTGGTTTCTCATACGATATCCACGAAACCGTAAGGTCGTGGTCACGAGCATCGTGCGCAACGTGATGATGAGTCGCGACGAGCAGAATCTTCCTTGCATGCTACGGTCGTTGGTTGAGCACAATGGTTCTCATGGACCAATAGCTGAGACGGTTCAACTCGTAGTTGAAGAGATGGATCCGCCCACAAACGACCCGTCCGTCTGTTTGGCAACAGTGGGCAGCTTCTCAGTCGCATCAAGGAAGTGGTACAGAGCATTCATGCGCGAGACGGGGATGACGACTTCATACGGCCAGCACGGACGGTCACAACCTCCAATCGGGCCTCGGAATCGGTGCAAGACGTGCTTCGAGACATTCAAGATGGCTTGAAGGGCATCGAGAGGAAACAAGATCGCCGAGCAGAGTCACTGACGGAGAGACGGCCACGTTCACGTCAACGCGATCGTGTCGAGGAGCCTCGCAACTCGTCAGAAGTTACCTAAGCTACACGGTGAAAACTACGCTAAGCAGCGAGCTTTGTGGTGACTTCGGAACATGGAGCGTAATAATAGAAAGGAATCCTTCATTATTCGCTCCGTGAGGTAGGAAGGGGGCGTCTTTTCACCACCTAGCCATTCGTGGCGGCAACTTGTACAAAGACTTCACTCCCACCTCCCTGTTAAAATGCATGATATGCTAAATGCGCAAGATCTCAAACCTAGATGATTCAAGTTTTATTAGTGAAAGGGAACTTTCAAAACTGATACAAAAAACGTACTTCTAGTACACGCATGTCGTTTGTTGAAGTAGTGGGACGAGGTTTGCTCAAGCAGAAATAACCACCAAACCACACACGGATTGATTGGATACGTTACACCCTGTACTATAAGTAGCGCTGGCCGAGACAACACCATGCATGGCCAGCCAACCAACCACGCGAGATGGCAGGGTGCTCTGCTTCCCTGCGTTGCAATCCAGCCATGACATGTAGAACGCCAGACTCCACTGCTCGCATCTCCTCATCAGCTGCATTACCGCCTCTTGAGAATGCTCTTCGTCCGCCCATCGATACGTTTGCACCCCAGTTGCGGCGCTCGCGATCGCTTCAACGCTTTCGTAGTGTGAACGAAGCAGCTCCGACAGTCATGGAGCCAGACGATTTGGTCGAAGTCGAGTCGCCGCCTCCATCTCGCGCCAAAATCACGCCAGAAGAAGAACGATTCGAAAGGATGATGGAGCGCTTTCAGCTCCGGCGTGTCTCTTTCTCGGCTGGTGTTTCGGTGCCTTTGACAGGCTCTGGCTCCCGCGTGGCAAGCCGCCGCAATTCCATGGATCGCTCGATGGCACATACTCCAACACGAAGAGGCTCGCAGCTTCCGGACAAGGTTGCAAGTGGTGTCGTGGATCCTCTGAAGGAAATACGTCCCCCAAACCAAAGAGTGGGATGATGTTGGTGACCAAACTCCGCGAGAAGCGCGCTGATGTCGTCAAGGAGATCATACTACGGATCCAGGAGAATGCGTCGACTACATTTGAACCAACATCGCTTGCAACCCGCTTGCGACTAGCTTTGCTCATGGCCGTGTTCGCGATAAAGATGCTGTATATCCCATTTGTCGTCGCATACCGAGGCTATCAAGACTGGGCTGATACGCTGGACATGGTTGTGGACCTAGTCTTTCTACTCAACATCCTCGCGACCTGTAACACGGAGACCATCAATGCCAAGCGTCGAGTTATCACCAGTCGTCGTGCTATATGGCGCAACTACCGCCGCAATGGTTTTTGCGAGGGACCTTTTGGCCTCAATTCCTTTCGAGCACTTGCTGATGTTCCTGCCTCACTCACCAAGTGTCCGTTGGCTCGTAGGAAATTCTAAAGCTGGCGCTCCAGAACTCGAGCGTGTGGTTCCAGTTTCTCACGTTCCACGCGGCGTGGTCCAAGGAAGTGATGGCATCCGACAAGAGCGCCGTGGCCTGGGTGCTGTTCTCCTGCTACAGCCACCTCGTGCGCATCATGCGAATCATTCTCTTCATCGTGATCGTCGCCCACTACTTCGCGTGTATGTGGTCATGGCTCCACGTGGATGTCGACCCCGAGTACTTCACGCCGAACGCCTTGTTCACAGTCCACA
>JAADVL010000742.1:0-15853 GCA_023334995.1 Pythium sukuiense | reverse complement strand
CTCAATGAGTTCCTGTGCACTGGCGATCGCTGCACTGCCCACTTCAGGCATCGGCTGCTGGACCGGTCGCGCACCGGATTTCTGGTGTCTCTCTTTGAGAACTGAGAGGAAGACCTCGCAGTCGCGTGCGGTCTGGCGCAGGTCGTCAAGAGTTTGTTTCCTTTTGCATGGCGTGCGTTGCTTGCGCTTCGTTGGCGTCGTGATTACTCCATTATTCGTGTCGCTCTCGCTGGCTTCCTCTTGCTCTTGCGTCAAGCAAGGCGACTCCGTCTTCAACTGCGGAACGAGGAGCGGGAGCTCGTCCTCCGTCGTCAGCAGCGACTCGAGCAGCTCGTCGGCGGTCTCCCGTGAGTTGAGCGCCAGCCACGCCTCGCGCTCCGGTCCGGTCTCCAGCCACGCCATCGGCCATCGACTAACGCCTCGCTTCGTGTGTGTTTCCCAGGAAGTGCACGTTGGTGAGGTTGCTGATCGTCAAGTCCATCGTGTGATTGGTACAAAATCGCGAAGATGGTGATCTGATGCCAGCAACCGCCTCGAATAGAGGCGCTGTGGCCAACAGCATCTCACCGTCTCACAGAGGGAGGACAGGCTCATCAGGTAGGTAAGGCCAAAGCGAAACAAATGCTTCTCTGCATTCCTAAGAGAGCACTGTTGGCTTGGTGGCATCGATGCCCACTACACTATATTACTGTATCTACTTCTTCGGATGGGGTTCCTGGGCCTTTCGTAAGCCCGTGCAGCGGATGTTCTTTGTCTTCATGAAGGTGGAGGAGATCTTGGGCAGTTTGAAGCTTGTGTGCACGTTGTTTTTCGGTTTCTTCAGCACTTGAAGATGCAGGTTGAGTTGGCTGACTGGGTACTACGGAGGTCGACTGGTCGGTTGGTCTTCAGTCGTGTTTCTTCCATTTTTGGATGAGCGGATCGCGCATCGTGCTTCTTTTCATCGAGCAGGACGCCGCTTGGGTGTCTACACAGAGGACGAGCGCAGCGACTACGCCGCGAGCAACAATGTTAGTAGAGAGCTCTCCACAAGACGCGATCAGTACGCAGCTCACGATGGCGGGAGCTGGCTACAGAACAATAACAACGAACGGTCTTGGCGTGGTGGCGAGTGAGAGCGAGGAGGCATTGGCAAGGCAACTCCTCTCACTACGTCCACACCGGAGAGAACAAGTCGGCCATTGAGCTGAGCATGTCCTCTGAGAATTGGTGACCATTGTCGAACCACGGCATTTGCGGTGGCGCAGGTGACTTGGCCAACGGAGACTCACGCATGAGCTCGTCAACGTCGCCACCTGGGGTCGCTAGGAGACGCATCACTGCGGTGATCTGGTCCTCCGTCAACTGCTCCGCCTCCTCGAAAGCGGCAGCAGAAGCGACGCCACTCTCTCCACCGCCGAGCCAGAGATCCATTCCATCGTCATCATCGCGGCTCAGCGGGAGATGATCGACTGCAGGCAACTCTAGCCACTGCAGGATGTCGAATCGTTCGTCCTCAAACAACGGATTCGGGCTGTTTCCAGCGGGGGTTGACGCCACGGCGGGCGGCGCCAGCAACGGCAGGAGATCAGCAGTCGCATGGGGCGGTTCGACCTTGATCTCCACCTTCACAGCAGCTGCGGCGTCCACTGGCCTGGTCTTTCGGCGCGTTCGCTTGCGCGGTAGTTGGACGCGCACGATGCTGCTGAGCACGTTCGGGTTTCCTCGCAGGAAGAACGCGTGTCGGTACGACTCCACGGCACTCGGTGCCACGCGGCAGCTCGTCATGACCCGCTCGAAGCCGTGTTCTCGAAGCTGCTGTCGGAACGCGTCGAGTCGTCCTCGGAAGTACAGCGGCAGCACACGCTCCTCGAGAAGCTCCATGTCGAAGACCGAGAACGCCGTGCCCACGTCGTTCCAGCTGATGATGCCTGGGTAGTTGTGGTTCAGGATGCTGTAGAGCTTGCGCACGAAGCTGGAGGCGATCGTCATCGACGCCATCTTCTCACACCCTCACAGACGAGATACTCAGTCTGGTGATACGGTCGCTTTCGCTCGCTCGCTTCGGATCGAGTGGATGCGCTGGGATCGGATCAAACAGCACGACTCGCGCGCTCTCAATTCGGTTCGCTCGGTGGTTTCTCCGACGTCTCGAGCAGTCTCTGACTGGCACTGGGTCTGCTTGTCCTCACTGGAGCTCTGTGCTTCACCGAGCAAAAGCGCGAATGACAAGAGACACCAGGCGCAGTAGCAGTAGGCCACAAGGGAAGCGATCGAAAGAAACCACTTGAAAACCCACGGCGTCTCAAAAGACTAGGGGAGCGCAAGTACCGAAGGGCGACTGCGAAGGTCGATTTGTTCGATACTCAATCTCTCTCTCGCTCTGTCCAACGACAGACAGCACTCCACAGGCCGAGAAGCGAACTACAAAGGGGGGAGGAGACTGACAAC
The DNA here is from genome assembly GCA_023334995.1 of Pythium sukuiense. NCBI lineage: Eukaryota > Oomycota > Peronosporomycetes > Pythiales > Pythiaceae > Pythium > Pythium sukuiense. The sequence continues at coordinate 13,423 of JAADVL010000742.1, read as the reverse complement.
GACAAAGCACGCTGGGCTTGGCTGTCTAGCTACTGGTGGCGAGCGGTTCAAACACCCCAGTGGAGACACGAGACCTACGGATGATCGGCTTGGTTGTCACGATGCGCTGGCACTTCGAGAATGCTCCGAAGAGCGCACGGCGCTTATGAGCAGGGGGGGAATGAGGCGAGGGGAGACCTTTTCGCGCCTGTCCGGAGCTACCCACCACGACGAGCGCGCGAAGGGGGGGCGAATGGTGCGTTCGATAGTGAGCTCAAGATATTGTTGTTTGCCATAGTGAGACCAAGTCAAAATCAACCCACAAGGAGATGGACGAGTGACTGCCACCGTGGCAAGGAGTTTCTATGGAACTGGCTATGGGATGGGCGATACACCGGTAAGAAACCGGTTCTAAAGAGATATCGTATTGTAGTTGATCGTATCTTTGGCGGGAAAGGCTGCATTTCGATGTTGATGTTCGCGCGAGGAGGGCGACGGATGCGTTCGGTGGCGAATCCATTGGGATTTTGACGGGAGGCAACCTTCGAAATGAGTTTGTCATTCGTCAAGTTTCCATCAGTGGTACATGTGGAGAAGATCGATTGTTGCAATGGTATCGAAGGCTGAGAAGGGACCTCGTCGTGTCAGCGCGAAACGCGCCGCAGAACTTGGAGATGGCGTCGTTGTGTCTACGACGACAGCCAAAAAGAAGACACGGAAAAGCACACAGAAAGAAGAGCGAGTCAAACGCGCAGCTCCAGAAAATTGGCGAGAAGTTGCGTCCATCTTGAAGGAGTTGAAAGAAGCAAGAGCCAAGACCGGGGCTGAAGAAGTCGGGTGCGCGGTGAGTAGGTTGATGATGCCTGGTAGGACACACTTGAGTCTCACGTGTCGTGGTTGATTTACAAGGTCCACATCTACAATGAGGACAAGTATCCTGCGCACATTTGGCGTTTCCAGATGCTAGTTCTCGGGATGATCAGCAGTCTCACGAAAGATCGCATCAACGGCGAGGCTGTCGGCCGGCTGATTGACCGAGAGGAAGGCAAGTCCTAAGAGCTTGTGGTGATGGCGGGCTGTTCGTCTGACTTCTGACTCCATTTTCTGACTAGGTTTGACAGTTCAGGCGATGATCGATATTGACGAGGAGGAGCTCGCGCAGTTGATTTATCCGGCGGGTCTGTACCGAAACAAAGCGAAATTCATCAAGCAGACCGCAACGCTCTTGAAGCAGCGAGCGAAAGAGGCTGGCTCGGACGTGATCGACATCCCCGGCACATACAAGGAAGTCATTAAGCTACCCGGCGTTGGGCTAAAGATCGCCAACCTTGTTTTGCACGTGGTGTGGCTCAAGTACGAAATGTTCGCTTCTTTGTAGCATTCCCAAGTTCTGACTTGCGATGACTCGTAGGCCTGAGGGTGTTTGTGTCCTGCCTAGGAGCTCCAGGACTGGCTTCCGCGTGAATATTGGGGGCCAATCAACGTGCAACTGGTGACGTTTGGTCACGCATTCTGCACAGCACGGGCCCCCAAGTGCACTCGGTGTCCGATGCAGAAGCTGTGTCGTCGTTTAAAGCAGAAAAGATCGTTGTCGAGGGTGAGGATACCGACTAGCACATGACAGACACGATGGCAAAAACAAACTCATGAGGAGTAGATTACACAGCTATTATAGTATGAACACGACGTACGAAGTCATGCGCTAGTGTCGAGCCACTCGACCATTGAGGTCATCATGTCGTCGGTGAAGATGGGGGTTTCAACTGAGGGAATCGTGCAGAGCCTCCCGTCACTCTCGTTGATCATGGCCACAGATGCAGGCACGGGATTCGTTGCATGGAGCGCCAGGATTCGAACGAGGCTGTCGTGCAGAGTTTCATGACCAGTTGCATGGCCGTAGCCGCTGGGAGTCTCCAATGCCGAAGGCTCTTGCAAGAATTTGCACAAATCGAAGTCCTCGTCATCCACGAAGGGGGGGTGGAAGGTGCTGGATTCCTCAGCCTTCGTATGTGCGGAAGTCTCCGGTTCTGGAAGCGACCGTTTCTTGCCCAGCTTCGACCGTCGCCGTTTTGTGCTTGGTACGCGTGTGATCTTGCTTAATCGACTCGGCTCACCGCGAGCGAAGTGTTCATGCACAAAAGTCTCGACCTCCTTCGTCGCCCCTGCTCTTTTTGTGCTTCGGAACCCGTGCTCGGCGAGATGCTGACGGAAAACATCCACCCGCCCTCGGAAGTATCGCGGGAGAATGCGCACGTCGAACTCTTCTTCATCGTAGATCGAGAACGATTGCCCGGAGGCAGTCCATCCGATCACAGCCGAGTCTTCGATGTCCAGCAGTCGGTAGAGCTTGCGGATGAACGCCGTTGCAATCGACGTGGTGCTGACTGGAGCCGTACTCGCCATGGTTCTGTCACTGTGAGTTTGAGTACGTGTGAAGATCGTGCTGTAAACTCGAATGGCTACAGTCGGATACGGTGGAGTGTGCACAACTGAGAAAGTCCAGAAGTGAGCTGATGGATCGTCAGCTTCACGGTGTGACCACCGACTATCACTCCTCTGCTCAGTTCTAATAAAAAATCCTCAGTCGAGGTCAGCATACAAAAACCAAGTGTTGACGACTGCGAGTGGTGTCCATAAACAATGGAAACAAGGTTTTTCTCCTGCTTCAGCTGTCTCATGAGCGAGACAGAGCCGCGTGTCCTTGCATACAAAATACAAGTGATTACATGTCCGATGCTCCAGGTAAACAAAGCACAACTAGGTTTTTCTGTGAATAACCTCACGCTGTCGTCAATGCGAAAACCTCACCAATTAGAAATGATACTGCTGGAGATTAGAAACCGTCTATATTTAGGCGAGAAAGGCGGTCACAAAATGGCACATGACTCGGATGTCTGTGGTTGAGACTGCCGTGAATGCTCTGAGGTTGAAGTCGAAGCGACGTAGACGCGGATCGGAGCTTTAATGTTGGTTGGTAGAGTCCATCGTCTCGCGTCGCCCAGTCGCTGGAGCGTGAGGCGGCGAGCGATGCCACGAGCAGAGTCCTCCGCGTCGAAGAGAGACCGCGGGCGACTCGTTTCACGCCGCATGAGCACCGGAGGCTCGGTGACTGTGTGTCGCCGTCCTGTTCGAACCGCGTCTTTGTTCGGCACTGAGCTCTTGCGGTGAAGGAGCAGACGAAAGGAATCCTGGGCGTGCTGGAAACGCTGAGGTTCATCACTCGCCAAACTCTCTTCACCAGCAGACGGGATATGGGGTGACGCCTCGCCGGTTGTGTCGATATTCACGGAGAACGTCAGGTCGGAGGCTTGGCGCGTGAGCGTATGAGCATGATTTGACTGCACCCTTTGGAAGTTTGTCGTCGCGATGTGGTCTCGCTGGACTAGATTGAGTCGAGGTACGTGTGGGTTCATGGTGTCGTGTGGCATCAACTGTGCAACGGGGCCTATACTGGCAGTGTCAACGCACTTGATTATCAACACGAAGTAGTGCTCAGTTGAGTGGTAGACAGACAAGATATCGAGGACAACTTGCAGCCGAGTATGTAGGGGATTCGAATCAAGTAGGTGCACTGGCACGGTGACAGTTGGAGTACTGTAGGAGGATTTTTATGCTGGTTATTGTATCAAGCAAGACGCCGACTTGGGCGTTGTTGTCGCCCCTGGTGTTTCTTTTGCGGCTTTTGCCAAGCTAATCGCTGGAGAGGTTGTCTGGCGTCGAAGAGAATCGGCAGCGGTAGCCACCCTGCTTGTTGGTGACGTTCCCTTCTTCATGATTGTAGACGCACCAGTCAACAGCCCTTTCATGGAGCCTGCGCGGTGCACTGGAGAACCACCATTTGAAGAGCCAGAGGTCTTGGGCGGCTGACGTTTGGTGAATAGCCGACGAACGGGACTCACTGCAGTCGGAAGGTCTTGAGTTGTAGGCGATCGTGGAGGGATCACTGTTCTCGTGTTAACCATAGAGCCCCGCGAGCTTGGCCTACCGTCGTTCCCAGTGCTGTTGCTCAACGACTCGTGGGCTTCTGCGGTAGGCAGGGCGTGCTTTCGCGCTGTCAGCGCCTCATCAGATCCAGTCGCATCTCGGCTTCTCTCCACTGGGCTCGCGTTGTTGTAGCTGCCTTTGCGGAACATACCCAAAAGCGTTGGCGACGTTTTCTCATCTGGTGGTTTGGTAGAACTGGGAGGAGTTGAAACAGGAGGATCGGGCACTTCGTCATCTCCACCTTCAATAGGCTCAGCGAGAACAATTCCCAGCGACAGCTCCCGAGCCTTGAGTCGACGGGGATTCGTGGCCTTGGGCGCTTCGCCAACGCAGTCTATTGAGCTACCATTCTCGGTGTCGTCCGTCTCGTCAGCTAGTGCATGGTCAGCGGCATATGTACTTGCACGACCGCTGCTTCGAACACTTCTTTCACTGCGTTCGCTGCGCTTTGACTTTGAAGGAGAGTGTTTCTTGGAGCCGAGCGGCTGAAAGGACTTGGCTGGGGACGTTTTCTCTGGTGCATCGACAAGAGGTTGCAAGCTGATGGGTCGGTCAGGTGATGGTGGTAGCGGCTGTCGCTCATGCTTGGCACTCGTGGTTTCGAGCAGACTAGGCAGTGGAAGACTGTTGATGGACGAGGAGTGGTTGCTTTGATACGAAGCCTCGGTGTTGCTGCTCTTGCGTCGATGCAGCATCATGGACGATTCCTTTGCCGGACTCACTGTTGGCGACGTCGATTCCCCTTGCGTGCGATTGATGATGCTCGTAATGGCCGCCTTTGTCTCGTCTTGTGTCTTCCGCGTATCTGGGGACTGGCTAGTAGCCAGGCTACTGGGAGGTAGATGAACATGCTGGGTGACTCGGTCAGGGTCGTCTTCGTGGGATTCTCGATCTGTGAAGCCGTCGTCAGCCGTAGAAGAGAGTGATGCAGTCTCATGTGAGACTGGTGGAGCTGGATGGACTACTCCTTGGTGGAGCATCGATGTAAGAAGCTTCTTGTCCGAAGTTGGCGAACATTTCACGAGGCGCTGGACGTGTGGGCTCTGCGCGCTTGCGTCATCGTCATCGTCATCGTCATCGTCATCGTCATCGTCATCGTCATTGTCCACGTCAATCGTCAAATTCTCGCGGGAGAACCGAGGTGTAAGCTTCGGTCGCGGTCGAGAAGAGACTGGGGATGAGACTGGAGATGCGTTCGGGCTGCTGGAGGTAAGTGTCAGATCGAGTTTGGGGAGTCGACCGTCACCAATACGAGGCATCATTGATGGACGAGTTGGTGAGCCACGAGCTGTAAAGCTGGCGCCTTCAGTCTCCGACTCTCGAGTCACTTTCGTTGGAGACACACTGTTGAGGATGGTGTTGTCACTCACAACATCCCGCTCAACTGTGTTGTCCGTCGTACTGTCTAACAGCCAGTTTTGGACTACGAGTTTATCTCGGACGGCACTTTTTCGTCTCCCTAGAGCTTGTTCATGAGGCGTTGCTGGTCGTGTTGGCGAAGCTTCAGGGTCCGAAGGTAAAACAACGGGGTCGTACGACTGGGCCGGCGCTACCGCCAACTCTGTACGCGATAATCGCCTTGTGAGCATCGCAAATGCAGCTTTCCCGGGGCTAGTCGACGAAGGCGCCGGGGAAACCACGCTCGCGGCTGTCGGACTTCCGGGCATGACGACACCATCAGCCTTGCTCTGGACATCCAGCGATGGCAAACTGGGCGATAGTGGTGCTAGCGCGCCGGCAAACGCCTCAAACCGACGTTTCTCGGCACCCTCAAGGGCGTCACTTGGTGGCTTACTTCTTGACCGGTCAATGGAATGGCGAGCTCTCGCCAAGCGACTCGCCATGCGCATCTTGAGTCGAGCCATGAGAAGGAAGTTGTTCACAGGCGTGAAAGCAGCCTCGATCTCTTCCCGTGTGACCTCAATAACGGAGGGCTGCGCACGCGCTGTTAGAACCACTGATGGTGCTACCTGTAGAAGCCATGGATGAGTCTTCAGCTCTTCGATAGTGATGCGCTTGAGCGGGTCCTTGGTCATCATCGCACGCATCAAGTGCTCGCAGTCGGCGTCCATCGACGAGCTGTCGATCTCAAGCGGATCGATACGGATGGAGTCCATGACGTCTGTGAGAGATGCTGCTTTCTTACCAAACGGTAGCGTCCCAAAGAGCATGGTGAACATTGTCACACCAAGCGCCCAGATATCCACGCGGTACGGATCGTATTCTTCGCCCGTCGTACACTCTGGCGCCAGGAAATGGTACGTGCCTTCGGTGTTGCGCATCGTCTTCTTTTCTCCCGAGTCTTCGACCATGTGCGCGACGCCAAAGTCTGCGAGTTTGTACGTATTCTCACCGGCCAGCAGGATATTTTCAGGCTTGATATCGCGGTGGCAGATGAGGTTCTTGTGCACTGCAGCCACGCCAGAGGGAACGTTAGATACGATGAGTATCTCATTTGATTCAGGCCACACTCACAATATTCCAGCGCATCCACGACGTCGCCCATGCAGCGCCTCACATCTCCCGGGTCCATGACCCCAGACGTGGTCCGCAGGCACCGGTAGCGGAAAGTCTTGTCTTCCCACTTCATGACTTGGCCGCCCGTGATAAGCTCAAGCACCAAGAACATCTTGTCGTCGGCCGGGCTATCAATGATCTGTCATGGTTTCGAAACGTAATTAGCGACTTGGAAGCCCAAAACCATCACCACCCAGCTCATCCATACCTCCTGCAGCTTGACAAGGTTGTCATGCGCGAGTTTCTTCATGATCGCGACTTCTTTTTGGACTTTTTGGAATGCATTTGAGAACACCATCTTGCCATCGATCTTCTTGTACTCGCGCTTCCGCTTGAGAAACGACTTGTTGATGATTTTGAGCGCCTGTGGAGAGAGGTTTCTTGTCACTCGCTAGAATTCGGAGAAAAAAGGCAGCAGAGATGGCTTACAAATTCGCGACCTTCACTGTCTTGGCAATGGTACACTTTGGAAAAAGTGCCTTCTCCGAGCTGCGAAATGACGCGGTAGCCGTTCACCTGGCTCGGCGCACCATCGTCATCCAGTTGCACGTCCGCGGTTGCTGTCTCCTTCACAATGGTCTCTCCCGCTGTTTCGGCTTCCGGCATCGTCTCGAGTGGTGGTCGTCTGATGGAGATGCTGTCAGTAGCTCACGCACGCATGCCCTGCGGTCGTCGTACTGATCACGCCCAAGCTGCTGGTTTGCGCAAAGTGGCGTTGAGGCTCTTCGGGAAGATCACAGGCCGATGCACAACAGCAAGAGGTGACGCAGGCTTGGCTTGGCTGTGCGGAGATCAAGGGAGCCTTCTCTTTGGGAAAGCCAAAAGCATTCTCGTCTCGGCGTCTTATCGCCCGATGAAGATCAGCACACCTGGAGTCGCCCGTTTCGTATCGTACTGTGAATAGCAAGTGTAAACATAGATCGGTCGAACGTGCTGTGTTATTCTACAGGGTAGTAGATGCACTTGAACTTTGCTCGCTCCACCCAGCTCTGAACGGATGCGTAGATCTCGTGCGCCCCACTTACGGTGTGCGTGGCTCCACCATTGTGTCCTCGACGCTCGCTGTTTTCCGATTCCGTGCTACTGCCGCTAAGTCTTGAACGACTCGAGTCGGACTTGGTTTCCTCGCTGGGCGAAGCGTTTCGGCTTGTTCTACTCCCTCTTGTGCGGATGTCGTCCTTCCGACCTTCACCAACTTGCACGTGGACGTGCATTCGGCGGCGCGGAGACACCAGCGGGTGCATTGGAAACCCTCCTCCACTCGGTTGAGAAGGCAAAAGCTCAAAGCGTAGAAGACACCGCCAAGGGTCGGACTGGTCTGGGTCTCGGCTACACACGAGGAACTCCAACTCGATGGGCTGGTTGTCGCCCTCAACACCTTCAACGCGAGCACGACAGTAGACGTCCTTGAGCTTGCGATATGAGATCAGCAACGCCATCCACTCCAACGGAAGGGCACCCGCAGCTTCACAGAAGGTGTTGTTCAATGGGAACACGCCGCCACTGTTGACCGACGGACTGGTGATGGGGAAGATACCGATGCAGTCACATTCGTTCTCTTGGTTGCCATTTGGACAGACAACAGACCTGGTGATACTGACGCCGAGTGCCGTGAGGATGATACCCATGGCTGCCATCATACCGGCATTCCACATGCCTACTGGCGGACTTGCTGGGAACCGCGAAATATCCGGCCACGAGCGGCGCCGATGGGTATCTTCGGACAAAGCTGCATGCTCGAAGCCTCGACAAATCCAAGTTCCCGACCAGCGACTGGCTCCTGGAGGTTCAGCCTGGAACGGTGATGGTCCGTTTGGCTGGGAGCTCGCTTGGAGTCGTCGGAGAAGAGTATCAAAGAGTGGTTGTCCCATCACCTTGATATTCCGCAGCAAGAAGAGGATGCGGTGATACGCCGCCCCTTTCTTCTTCGCCAGCACAATCGACACGACGTCATCGACGAGACCTTCGATGGACTGGTCGCGCTGCTGGAGGAAGGTTTCGACTTGATCGGCAAACATCTCGAGGGTCCGAGCAAACACATCACGACGACGCTCCGTGGAGATCGAAGGAAGACTTGCGTAGGCCGACACGAAAGCGAGCGTTGACGACGCCTGAGCTGGGTCGAGAACGAAGCAAAGTAGCTCGGACACAAGCTCCATTGATCCTTGCAATTTGCTGAGACTTGTGCCACTCAGCGTACGACGCAACGGACTGTGAGATGCTGGTATTTCAGCGTGCAGGGGCGTCTCAATACTCCGAGGAAGCAGTGCGATAAGCTGTGGCACGCAGTGGTTCACGTAGTTGAGAATCAGGTGATCGGAGATTGTCGATGCCGTTGCCGCGCGAAGCATTCTGAAGATGGGCCGTGTGTGCATGATGAGCCATGAAGGATCTCCCTCGTAGGCGAACAAAGACAGGATCGCCAGGTTGGTGGTCATCTTGGCAATGTTGCGATTCTGGTGGTGCCACAGCAGCTCTCGCAGCACAGCCCCGCTCGCCCTCGCCGGTGGTGACTGTAAGATGGGCTCCGCATCAACAACACCCTCGTCGTCTCCCGACTCCACATCGTCATCCCGATCACTGCTTGTTCGTGATGGAAGCCCTTGCTCGCTCAGATTCACGCTGCCGCCTTTACGGATCTGTTGCTGCAGACCAGCCTGCTGGGGCTTCCGGTACACTGAGAACTTGAACGGTGGTGATGTGGCCATGCCAACGACTTCCCATTTATTGCCGCTGTGTGCCGCGAACACGTAGACCCGGAAGTGGTGCTGCGTCGAACGTTGACGCTGGCTCGTACCGCTTTTCCAGTCGTATTCCCAGTGGATGAAGCCATCGGCACAGCCTCGAAGCGCGTAGATCACCTTTCCATACAGAATATATATGAGACCACTTTGGCGTTGAGCAAGGAAAGCAATCAAAGGTCTCACCTGCTTGTGGGAGCTGCCTCCATCATCTTCAGCGATGGGCGGGGCCTCAATTTCGCCTTTTACCCAGACTGAGTCGGTGGAGGACACAGCTAGGATGTCCTCAGCCCGGGCATGCGCTCCGATGCGAAGGCTAACATCCGGGCTTGGTTCGTGCTCCTCGAAGCGCCCCAGCACTTGAAGCTCCTGTGTATCATTTGGATCCAACTGGAGCTTGACATGAAGAGATGTCCCGCAGTAGCTGCGGGGTCGATGCTCTGGACAGCAGTGCGGGAAGCAACGCACGATCTTTGAGCGAGATACAAAGGCAGGCCACGTGTCAGAGAATTGAACCCTTCGAGATCACTCCCGAAAGAGGACACTCACTTTGGAGGCGCGCGTTCGGTTTGTTCTGCCATCAGATAACAAAGCGAAAGGGGAGCGGTGCAGTGAGCGAGAGAAAACCCTCCTTTTGAAACGGTTGGGGTGGTTCGTACCGTTTGTATTCGCTGAGAAAGAGGGGCGTATCGTCGGCATGCATGCACTGTGGTCGGATGAAGTCGCATTGGACCGCTCCAGGCTGGTACTGCGACATTCAGAGGCCGATGGCGCTGTAAATCCACGCTTCCACACAAGCGGCAGTGAATTGCCGATGTGGTTTCTCGCTGCGACACGGTGGGAGGCTGTCGGCGAATGAACCTTAGGATCGAAACGGCGTGCGACAAGCACGCACAGCCACCGTTCCGGGGGGCAGGTCGTGGATCGAAATGGGTAAGCAGACCAGACCCTTCGCAGTTGCATGCTTAGGCGAGAGCGAGTCTCCAAACCCCTCCACCTGCCCATCCCTTGTCGGGGTGGAAAGATCCTCAAGCAAGCAAACGCGGAGAGGATCCGAATTTTGTCGGAACAGCTCTCAGCCAATCCGATCTTTCGATTCTTGCTATCTATAGAATGCTGGGAGGAGGGGACAACTGGAGAGCAACTGCCATCCAATGGTCGGCAAGCTGAACTGTACAAACACAGCTCTAGGCCCCACGCAATTGACCAAATCCGATCAGTGTTCTATTCTTGTGGACGCCTGGCATCTTCTCGAACCGAGTTATTTTGGTCCCAACCTTGGTACCAAAACCGCCGACGCAATTGGTGGGGGTCCAATCGACCGCTCTCAGCTGCGAGACGCAGCAAGATGCTGTCTGCAAAACAAAAGGGTCTCGATGTCCTACGAGAGAAGTCATGCGGACCTCGCTCGAAGCTGTGGACGACAGAAAGCTCCTCGTTGGCCAGCCGCCTTCGTCCTGGAAATCGTTCAGGTGCTCTGTCCGATGGCCGTGAGTCAGCACGTCAAGTCGTTTTTCTCCGCACGGTCTCTGATCTAAGACGTCTCAATGCAACTCTTCAGCTCAATATGATATGGGTACATCACATCTATTTACAGAAAACAAGATCCAAATGTCAGCTCCCTACATTCCGGCGTTGCTGTGAATTACTCTTCAGGAGAGGAGTAGATGCCCTTGAACGATGAGATCGTGGACCACATCTTCACGCTGGCGTAAAGTTGCTGGGCTTGAGCAGTCTTGGACTCACGATCGTTGATCACAGGCCGCGAGTGCTTCTTTGCTTCGTCCACTTGAACGTGAATGACGAGGCGTCGATGTGATGACCCTTGCTGCTCGTTCAAAAGAGCGCTGAAGGTGCCCGCACCTGTCAACTCGAAGCGAAGTACGCATCGCCAGGGCGTCTTCAAGTTGTTAGTGTCCACCGCGAAGAACTCGAGCTCGATCGCGCCGTTGTCGTCGCCTTCGACAACGACAGATCTTGCACGGATAAACACGTGACTGCCAGGTGAACCCACAAGTAGCAGCGTTGACCACTCGACAGGCAAAAGCGGCTTCGCGTCTCGGAACTTGTGATCCAGTGGTAACTTGAAGCCAGCCTGAGCGAAAGGACTCGCGAGTAGCGACACGCAGAACTCGTCGTGGTTGTCATCAACGAGATCTGGACGTTGGCGGGTTGTACGGATCCCAAACGCCGTCAGAAGCGTCGCCATTCCAGTCAGCATACCGCAAACAACGTTTGAGCCAGCCTCTGTTGGTGCAGTGAGCGGCTGCGGTTGAGGCCATGACTGGCGGCGCTGGTTTGGGTTGCGTTGGTCGCCTGGGTGTTCGAAACCTCTGCAGACCCACTCACCATCCCAATAATGCAGTCCGAATGCATCGACCGGCACGACTGGAAGACGCTGTCGTACTTCTGCACAGAAGGCAGCGAAGTAACCTTGTCCAATCACGGTAGTGTTCCGCAGAAGCGATCGGAGTTGATGGTGAAGTCCTCGTCGTGCCTTGTCAGAGAGTACGACAGAGACGATGTCGTCCACAAGACTCTCGGTCGACTGTCCGTGACCTTGAAGAAAGCCTTCAATCTGGCTGGAGACCCCTTCAACCCAGCCGATATACCGCTCTCTGATAGTATCTGCTGAGTCGGTAGGTTCGAAGATACCTTCCAGTGTCGTTGACAACTGGGCTGGTTCGAGCATGAAACACAGCAACCCCGAGAGCAGCTTCATCGTTGTCTGCCATTTCATATGTCGCTCGTGCATGCGGACACGGTCGGCTTCGTAACGTAGAGGTAGTATCGATGCGTCTTCGCGCCGTGGTAGAAGAGCCGCGAGTTGCGGCACACAATGGTTCACATAGTGAAGCAGGTCACGCTGCGAGATGGTTGGCCCTCGTTCAGTATCCGATGCAGCTTGAATCACCGCGAAGAGCGACCGTGAATGCATCGTGAGCCATTGTGAATCAGCGTCCAGAAGCATCTCTCCAAGGATGGCGATACTTGTGGTTGTAGTCGCGATACTGCGGTGTCGGTGGTGCCACAAGAGATCCCGGACCACGCTGGCGCTAAGCTGACCTTGATCATCGTCAGAGTCTCCACTCTCGGCCGAGTCTCCGTCGTTGTGCTCTTCGTGGATTCGACGCTGGGTCGTTTGATTCGCCTTCTCAGCCTTGAGACGAAGCAGTTCAGGATCGTGCTGATGCTTCCGGTACACCGCGAACGTGAACGGTGACGAGGTCACCACTCCGACAACCTCCCAGTTGTCGTGCGAGTGCTCTGCAAACACGTAGACGCGGAAGTGGTGCTGTGTGAGGCGTTGGCGTTGGCTCGTGCCGCTCTTCCAGTCGTGTTCCCAGTGGTTGAAGCCGTCATCACTTCCGTGGAGAACGTAGCGCTGGCGTGACTACATGCACACCAATCTCCCGTCAGCAATTCATTCACCCCAGCAGAAGTACATTGATACACTTACGGATGCGGTGCCGTCGAGGAGCTTTCCGGTGACCCATGGGGACTTTCGCGATGGTTGACTGTGGATCTCACTCGGTTTCACGTGTTGCCCCAGCTCGAGGTGGGTAAGAGAGGACTCGCTGATATCCTCGCGGCTCGAGAACTCCGGGCGGTGCTCTTCGAATCTGCCAAGTACCGTGAGGTTGGGCAGGTCGTCGCTGGCTGCCGAGATCTCGACGTGGAGCGAAGTCCCGCAGTAACTACGCGGTCGGTGGCTCGGGCAGCAGTGCGGGAAGCATCTCACAATCTACGAGATCATGAGGTCAGAAACGAAGCCATCAAGGAAACCAGACACAGAATGGTCGCGTTCACCTACCTTGGTGTCTCTTGTACGATTGGTCCTAAGCGTTTGCCAAGATGCAGACAGGCTAAGTACCGAAAGAGATGGGTTGGACAGCCATGGTTTGGTATTCATCTTACCGTTTGTATTCGCCACTAAAAAGAGGTCGAGCGTCTTGGTCCTCGCAGCTCGGACGCACGAACTCGCATTGAATGCGCGAAGTCGGGATGGTGGTGCTACTGTGCAACATCCTGGATCTGTCGGGCAACGTGCGGCTTCAACAACGATGTCGATTCGGGCGATACCAAAGCCGTTTCACACTGCGACAAGCCGAGAGATTCCGGAAATGAGACCGGGGGGAGGAAACGCCTTGCGACAACCGAGCGTTCTTGGTGGGGCGAGAGTCATTCTATGGGGGGGGGGG
>JAADVL010000741.1:0-15865 GCA_023334995.1 Pythium sukuiense | reverse complement strand
TTAAGACTCGGCTGAGAGGCTTGTGGCTGGAGAGTATCCGGGTACAAGCACAGCAGCGAGGTGGAGAGGGGTTCAAGATGAAGGCGCCTAGCCGTAACGACATGACCGCGTGGATCAGACTGGCGTGGACAGCACTGTCCAGCGAGACAGTTGCCAGTGGATTCCCCATGCTGCGGAAGCCCAAGTCAGCCACTCAGAGCGATCAAGATCAAGGTATGGAGCCCGCCGGGCAGATCGAGCACGATCCAGACCCAGTCACGGTTGAAATCGTGCAGCTCCTAGAGCAGTGTCAACTTCTCGATGCTGAAGTGTCTGAGGAGGATGACTTCACAGCGTAGAGTATCTATTGGTAATGCAATAATTGGGATGATGTTGGCATTGAGAAGAGTGACCTTGAGGGCGCGTAGCTCAGTTGGTAGAGCACAGCATTATTTTGCGGATGGACGTGGGTTCGACCCCCACCGCGTCCATGGGTTTTTTTGTTGGTAATATTTCCACATGCGACGTGAGATTGTAATTTAGAGTTCTACTGTTTTAAGATGGTGGGTAGGGTCCAGTTTTCTTACTGTCCTTAATCACAAGAGTTATACGGTACGTCCCGGTGTTTGGCATATTTACGATAGCCCGATCAAAGGTTCCCCCTAAAAACCTGATTTGTTCGCCTAAATCCGCTTTGTTCCTTTTACGGCATTGGGAGGGTTTCCTCTAAAACCGATTCATTCTCCCCTAAATGCGCTATTCAGAGTCATTTCTGATCCGACTCAGAAGAAATCCCGATTCGATCGGACCACGGCGAGAAATCGACAAAAATGAGAGTGACTTCAGCTGGAATGGTCGGATCGATCTAAAAGTCCGAGCCCATGTGCGCAACATAGTTGCCCACACATTCCAAATTTACTGTGGCCTGTACAGGGGTGGGGCTTGCACAGTGCCACAAAAAATGGGTTTCTGCGAAAGTGTGTAGCGTAGATTTGCACCATTTGGAAGGTTTGTGTAGCTGTATGCTGTTGGAGGTCCTCCCTGAAATTTCAAAGCTATCTGCAGCCAGGAAGCCAAGATCTTGTGGACGCTGTATCGCGATCTCAGCTTGCAGTGTTCATGTGTCACATGTCACATGGATACACTTCAGTCGGACGGTCAAAATCGAAAGTGGGTGGGAAGGGGGTCAGCTTCTGATAAAACCTGGTCTCATTCGGTTTGCGTGCAGGGCCGGGGCATATTGCCTGTCATGTCTGCTGCGGTAGTTCTTATCCGCCTATCGGTTAGTCAGTGGCTGGAATGGGCCAATCAGAGGCATTTTTGGGGAAGGCTCACTGATGCAAGTTAGTGTCACGCACTGTGAGAAAATATTCCTATTTGTTTATTGTATAGGATTTGAAGACGCAAAGCTGCAGAACGATGGCTGGCAAGTCGCGAGACCTGAGTTTGGTGATGGGCATCGGTGACTTCAGTATCATCCAATCAGCGCGGCTGCTGTCAGAGCAATTATAGCCAATCCAAGCCGTTTGGTGGAGGGCATCGGTGTCGCGGAAGGTTGAGTATCTTCGGTTTAGACCGTTTTTTCGAACCTTTCGCTGAATCCTTCCAGCAAGAGGCAACCGCGGTGTGTGGCTGCCGACCAGCATGGGCTGCTGGCTGGCGGCCTCTGCCGACCGCGGATTGTAACTGCCAAGCGGAAAAGGCAGCGTCTGAAATGGAGTGGCTTGTCTGCTGCTTGGTCTCTGAGCGAGTGCCGACCGCTGTCCGCGTGCCATCGCCACTGAGCGAGAGCGCCGACCACGGTCGCGACCAAAGCGTGGCTCATGCGGAGGACAAGTTCGTGCATGTGTCTACGAGCTGAGAGCTCACAGCCCTGGAAACACGCCCATCTATAGCTGCGAGTGGAAGCCATGACGACACCAAGAGCCATCACTGCAGCTCATAATGCAATTCACCAGAAGTCAGCCATCTCCAACCACTCAGTCACTCAACAACCATGTTACCCTTCGATCCAGCCCACTTCTCACGTGAGTATGCAGTTTGCGAGGCCTACGGTGAGTCAAATCTGTCTTTATTCCGTGCTATCACAACCAGAAAACAGATTTTTGCCCCCGCTACTGGCAGTATAGGAGCTCCGCAACGTCGTTGTCGACGCCCAGTTCCTGTACGAGCATGTGACAACCAAGGACCGTGAGGAAGGCAAACGCCTCGGAGGTAGATCACACGAAGCTGCCACACTCGTCAAGCTCGTTCTCGCTTCTGGCGAACGGATAATCGAAGTCACTCGGTGGTTTGGCCCCGGTGGTCGCTTGAATGCCATCCAGCTCACCACCAACCTTGGCCAGCGCCTCCATGCGGGGACACCCAGGGGCCGACTCGTGGTCGAGTGTATTCCACACGGCTCCACGTTCCGCTGGCTCAAGAAGATCAAGGCCGTCAGCAACTCCTCCGTCTCGCGTGTCATCCGATCCCCGAGCGTGGCATTGCTCCAGTTGTCCATCGAAGAGCTCGGGAATGCCATGCTCGCGGCCACGTGGCCCAAGCCGGACCTCACGGCAGCCTTGATGGGTGACTTGATACGAGGGCTCGAAGTGGTCACGACCCTCGACACGCCCAAGCAAATGGACGTGGCGCCATTCACCGCGGTGCTCCTCACACTGGAGCAGCAGTCGCGTGGCCAAGTGTGTCCCAGTCTGCGTAACGGCTTGCTGTCGCTCGCCACAACCAAACGGGAGCGCGTGATCGAGCCCAATCGCATCCATGGTAATGTTCGCGCCGTGCTGGCAACGCTGACCAGCATCGCTGATCTCGAGTGTCAGAACATCAAGGGTGAGCAAGCAGCCGAAGTTTTCGTCCAGCAGGAGATCACGACCGCCAACTTCAAGACGTTTGTGGCTCTCCACGTCCAGCATCCACAGTTGCTATTCAACATGGGCGTTGTCGACCGGCTCCTCGCATTCCTTGTGACCCAAGGTCGCTTGGACGAGCTCAAAGAGGTGGCACAGACACTTGCCACAGCCGCGCAGCAGCCGCTGGATCGACTGATGGCTTCGTGTGCTCGCCGTATCCCTCTCGTGCGGCTGGCTATCATCCACGAGCAGCAAGACGTGGGCTTGAATGGCTCGCAGCCTATGTCCGTGTGAACCTCTTGGACCCGCCAGTCACTCCACTCGTCCCGTACCTTCAAGGAGATGCACAAGCGACGCATGCTGACGCACTCAGTTCCTCAACATTCGACCTCGCGCACGCTGTGCAGAACCCAACTACGAAGAAGCGAATTCTGTTTCTGCTCAACCGCGTACAGTCGGAGCGGTGGTTTGTCGAGCGACTCGCGGTGCGGACCAGTCCTAATCCAGTGGTGGTGACCAGCGACGAGCTACACAACGCAGTGGCTCACGTGACAAGCGCGTTCCAGCTCCCGTTCCTCTTCTTCTTAGCCAAGCAGCAGCAGTTGTCAACCATAGACCAGGCATCTCTCTGCCGTGCGACGTTCACCCACGCCTCCTTCTTCTTGAAGACGTTGAAGGTCGCCCACAAGCACGGTCTCGTCTCTGACGAAGACAACGACATCTTCAAGAACCGCAAGACACATGCCAACCTGCCGTCGGCTCCGTGTATCATCGAGCTCCGCGACTTGGTCCACGCTCTCCGTGCGGATGTGCCGATCGTGAAACAGTTCATGGCGGTGATGACAACGCGGCTTCAAGAGCTCCAGGGGACCGTGAACCACACGATCCACACACAGATGCGACGCGACCAACGCGCACGTCTGGTCACGGGCATGTCCACGCTGTTCCTCGTTTTCGGCGGGCCAGCATTTCAACTTCTCAGCAGTGCCATCGATGTATCCAAGCCTCTCGACCTGCTCACCACTCTCATCCGCGTTGACTCGGACAGCATCGCTCAGTTTGTCTCCGATAAGGCTGCCGATTACGTGTATCAGCACGGGGTGGAAGACGCGTTGCGCAGCATGGACATCGAACCAGCCTCGTTTGTGCGTCACGTTCAACACATCGCTGCACTCGAGCACGACGCTGCGGCTGTTCCTCGAACTACGCTCACAGCACAAGCGTCGCCACCACCTGTGGGGTGCGCTTCACCCATTGTGTTGCTACCAAAGCAGCCGCGACTGTTGGGGGTGGTGAGTGCAGCGCTCCGCCAGGCCAAATTGCGTCAGACTTGGAAGCGGACAGTGGCCACAGCCATGCGTCTTCACCACACCCACGACTGGTTCCCACAGCGAGTAGCTGCGCTCTCCATCAAGGCGACCGTGTCTGTGTGGAGTTGGTTCCAGGGTGGTGGTGCCTCCAGCGTCGTGGGCCTCATGATGCTGCGAGAAGTACGTCTCGCCCAGCAGCTACCTCAGCAAGGATTCAAATCCAACTCGTCGCGCTCCGTCCGCGTGACCATAACAATCAATCGCGTCGATACCAGCGTCTGCGCTCGCGCTCCTGTCTACGTAGGAGCCGTCATTCCTCCTCGCACCGTCGGTCGCGATCTTACTCACGCTCACTGTCGTCCTCGCGTGACCGTGGTCGTTCTTCATCGCGCGGACGCCGCCGCGCTCGCTCTCGTTCGCGTAGTCGTCGCCGTGCCCGCTTGCGTTCCGGTAGCCGTTGCCGTACTCGCTGTCGCAGTCGATCGCGCTCGCTGTCGCATCCTCGCATCCTGGATAGCAGCAGCCCGCGATCCATTTACAGTGACTTACGGTTGGAGGTCGTAGCCCCACCACCGCCTTCGTCCCAACTGCGTGCTCCTCTGTCTACATGAACAAGACCACTACGATTTGACTGAGTCGCGATGGCGGACCGAGCAACGCGCCTGTCCAACTGCGCTCGCCGCAATGTGAAGACTCTCAATGCCGACGGCTCCATGACCACGACCGCGTACGCGAACTGCTGCGAGTGTCGTACTACTTCGAAGACGGCACCACGCAGGACCTCGTGTAGCATCGGGAGTTGAGCATACGGAGCTCACGATCGTCGTCGAGCTGCTTTCACGGTCTGTACGTGTGACGCCTTCGACAAGGCTTCACGCAAGAGCGGTTCGATCTGCAAGTATTCGCGTTATCGTGTGCCGACTACACGATGCTGTCACTCAACTTGCCCAAATTCAACCAGCGCTTGCTCGGGATGACCTACACGAGCAAAGTGGAAAGCAAACTCCCCATCGACCGCACCTCCGATACCGTGGTCGGGGATCAGCAGAAAAACGAATGTGTTTCAACTCACACGACAGCCACCAGCGAGCAGAAGCTTCCTGTTCGGGCTGCAGACGATTATTTCGATCGGTACAAGGTCCCCGACCCACTCACCTCGGCCCTCTTGTCGGAAGCTTGGTGTAATCAGAAGCTGAACGACACGGAGTTCATCGCAGGCGTCGTGGCGACCTCCAACTTTTGCGCCAAGGCAGTCGTCCACCAGTTTCGCGAGCTGACAAAGTAGAAGACAGCCGTTCTTTAATGTGCCGTATTGATGTACGTCTCCAGCTTCGGATGCCCTACTTTCTAACGAGCCCCGATCATTCAATACAAACCGTGACATTGGCACCTCGGCTTGACTCACTTCGCTGTTATCGACTAGGGCTCTTCACGTTTTTTCAAGCGCGTCGTTGTCTTTGAAAGTCCCCCCCCCATATGCCCGTAGCCGTCATCTTGGTCGTCCAAGAAACAACGAAGTCGCACTCGACTGGGTCACCGTCGGGTCGAGCGCGAGCCCATCGGCACGATGAAGACTGAATTCAGTGGGGTTCGTCCGACCAAGAATCGCTGGATCAAGTCGCCTTGGACTCCTCCGACGCCACCACGTTCTGGATGAACATGGCATGTAGCATTGAGGCTTGCTTCAACCGGGCTCGCTATCTGGTTTGAAGATCTGTTAACACTGAGTTTCCCCCAAGCTTCCGAATCCGTGATATGTGAGTCTGATCACGGATGGTGTACAAAATCGGGACTGTGATCTGTTCTCCTGGTGTTCTGTATTAGTCATTACCGGACCTCATTTCTGGATTTTTCTGGATTTCACTCCAAAGCAATACAATCAAGGCAAACCTTAGGGAGCGTGCCCGCTTCTCTCGTTGTGGCATTTGATCCTAAATCCACCACAGTTTCGTCGGATAGGATGCATTACACTCGTCTGTGCTCATCCATGTTCTTGAATTTCTCCGCCATCCTGTTCCGCTCTTCGTAAGCAGCTTCCTCGTCGTAACTCGACTAACCGCCCATCGTGATCCGAGGGAGAGAAGACTACACAATGGTGAGCTCGACAACCACAGGGCTACTGTCACACGCTCACGCTCGGCCCGCCTGCTTGTAGAACTTTGCTCCGATCGACTTGATATGGCCTGCGCCCCTCATCATGACGATCCCGCCGATGTGGGTTGCCTAGAGTTCGTCCGCGATGCTCCGGACTTGGATCACACCATCCGGACCAGGCAGAGAACCGAACCACTCGGTCGTGCGGAGTGTAGTCTCCAACTGGACGGCTGAGATGCGACCATGAGTGACGCAGACACGAATCGCTGTGATGAGTTCACCCTCCGCGAAGGCCAGAACATGGCTACCTTCTTCCAAACGGTCGTCAGTCACCGCCAGGTAGCGTTGAAAGGCGACTGGACTGAGCATCACCGCTTCCTTGAGTTGCTTCCCGATAGTCACGACGATCGCTCCAGTCGTGGGAGCTGGGCAAAAAGCGTATTCACGCGACGTGGTATCGTACGCCACATCTCCAATGACCTTCGAGTCACCTACCCACGTCGCTGTCATGGGAGTGTCTGCTCGCAAGGCGACAGGGACGAAGTACGCTCCGAGGTTTCGACACGCGTTGCCCTGACACGCTCCGCGGATCGAGGCAATGTAGAAGCCCGCAGGGGCCTCTGTCTTCCTCAGCGTGCGATTGCAGGACCCGAACCATTGTGATCGGCGTTTGTTGGTCTCAAACCGAAGCGACGTGATGTGATCGTGGGTTTCGGATTCACGAAAGTGTATCGCCGTCAGCTCCTCGCCTTTCATCAACTTGAACCAGTGAGTCGTGCTGGATGCGACGAATCGGTCCGTGAACGTCGGCAAATGGTTGACCTCGCATGTCGCAAGCACATCAACAGACCGAATGCCGAGTTTGACGGACTGGATTTTCACGCCGCCCCAAGTCCGAAGGTGCGTCGTCGCCAGGAGTACCCGAACCGCGTGGAGCCACCTGCCAGAGGCACACCATACAACTCCGACTCGTGGGCAACTAGTTGCTCGCCGTCCATCCTTCTTTTGCACGGCTGCATGGGGAGTGGAGCGAGGTCTGGTCTGGTGCTCCGCGTTCCAACGGCCACAACTTCTGTCAACCGTCAGTTGATCCCTGGCCCACAAACAAGTCTCCACCCCTAGCTAAACAAAGATATTCACAGTCACACCACGTCATATTTAATCCAGTCACGCCATCCAAACCATCTCCACAGCTCACCCAGCCAGTTGCGCACACGCTGAAGTCGTCTGACATAATCCAGCTTCTGCTCACCTGTTTCATCCTGCGCGGCTTGGCTTGTACAACTTCACGCCAATCGATTCGATATCAGTTGAGCCGCTCATCGAAAAGATCCCACCGATGTGGGTCGCTGAGGGCACGTCGTCAACGCTGCGTACTTGAACGTCACTGTCTTGAGCAGGCAGCTCGCCAAACCACTCGGTCATTCGATGGGTTGTCTTGAATTGGATGCCAGAGATGCGGCCGCCAGCAACACACTCGCGAAGAGCAGTGATGCGCTCTCTCTTCACGAGCACCAGTATCGTCCACCCTGGCTTCTGCACCGTATCCGTCACCGCCAGGTATCGCTGGTACTCTACAGGATGGAGAAACTCCACATACTCCACATGCTCGTGTGTCTCGATGACGATGGCGCTTACGTCTGCAGGTGATGACCATTCGCCCGACTCTTCATCGAAAGGCACCTGACCAATGACTTCCGAGTTACTGACCCACGTCCAGGCACTTTTATCAGCCACACGCAGCTTGAGCGGAACGAAGTACGCACCGAGGCTTCGACAGGCTGCATCGTCGTTGGAGCCGTGGATCGAGTGGATGTAGTACCCTCTGGGAGCCGTGATCTTGCGAATGGCGGCTCCAAACCACTGCGAACGACGCAGGTTCGTGTGGAGGCACAAGCCAGAGATCCGTTTCTGAGAGTCCGGGTCGCATTC
Organism: Pythium sukuiense; assembly: GCA_023334995.1. NCBI lineage: Eukaryota > Oomycota > Peronosporomycetes > Pythiales > Pythiaceae > Pythium > Pythium sukuiense. The sequence continues at coordinate 7,701 of JAADVL010000741.1, read as the reverse complement.
ACGGAAGCGAATCTCAGTGATGTACTCGTCGTCCACAAGCTGGAACCAATTCGTGGCCTTGGAGTTCTCACAACGTGTGTTCATGGAGTCGTTTCTGGCCAAGTTCGACGGACACGGCTTTAGTAAGGAGATGCCGTTTGCGTTCCACTCGATTCGAACAGATCCAAGGCCATCCGTTCGGTATTACGTTGAGTCTCCGAAGGGTTCGGCGCCTTCCACTTGCAGAGCTCCATACAGCTCGGACTCGAACGGCAGCAGAGGGCCAGGAGGAGCTTTCATCGCTGGTTGTGGTCGAGTGTGGCTGCTGAACGGGGATCGAAACTTTCCCTCGTGTTCTGTGTGTTTTCCAAGGTGTGGTCGATGCTTCTCTGACGGATTTCGCATCGAAGCCACTCGGTCTCTTGCTGCCGTAAGACTGACAACATCAATCATGGCAAGACTGGCAAAGCGAGCACTCACTATCGTCGAACAGGATATATTATCCTAGTGCAGGTGGTGTTCGGCAGCGACGTCATCATGCTCCTCTTCCTCTGCCTCCTCCTCCTCATCGCCGGCATCGACTGCTGACTCGACTTGCAACTTGATCTGTTCCTCCACATACTTGACCTTGTCCTCCACCGTTTTCCGCTTCTTGTCGCTCTTCGGAAGCAGCTTCCACGCTGCCAGCAAGTGCTTCTTGGCTTCGTCCCACGCGCCGTTCGGCTGCAGCACACTCTCGGCGTAGATCACGTGCGTCTCCCAGTTCTTCGAGCTCAGCTTGAACGATCTCTGGAACGCCGCCACGGCCTTCTCGTAGTCCTCCATCGCCGCGAACGCGCGTCCGTACGTGCACATGAGGATGCTCCAGCTCTTCTTCTCAAACTCGGGGATCGCTGTGAGCGCGTTTTCGATGATGTTCTTCGCACGCTCGGGATCCAACTGCAGCTCCAGCAGCGCACGCATATTCCAGGCCGAGGCACGCGATGGATCAATCTTCAAAGCCTTCTCGTAGGCACGTCGAGCCGCCGCGAAGTTGCGGTTCTTCTGTTCGATCTTCGCCAACTCGATGAGCAGCGGCGCGTCGGTCGTGATGTACTGACCGGCTCGCGTCAGCACGGCCCGCGACGCGTCGACGCTCCCCAGTCGGCTCTCCACGCGGGCTAAGGCACGCCAGCTCTCTACGTGGGTCGGCAGCATCTTGGTCACTTCGACATACAGCTCCTTGGCGTGCTCGTACTCCTTGGCGTACTGTTCCTCGAACGCGCCCCACGCGTACATCATGTCAGCACTGCAGTGGGTCGCATAGTGCTTGGCCTGTATCCGCTCGAGCGCGTTCTCAAACACCTTGCGGCCCTTGTCGGGGTTGCCCATTTTGTTGTGCAGGATGGCCAGCGCCATGGCACTCGGCACGTGCTCTGGGAATCCCCGCAGCGCCTCCATGTACAAGCCAATAGCGATCTCCTCGTACCCGAGCTCTTCCTCCATCCTGGCGTACGCGTTGTAACTCGACGGCTCGATGTACAAGCCACCGGCCACGAGACGCTGGAAGCCTCGACGCGCTTCGTACGTGTTGCCCAGCTTGTAGTGGGCCATCGCGCCCAGCTGCACGAGCCACTTGTGCGTCGGAAACTTGTGCATACCTCTGTCCAGCACCGTGAGTGTGTTCTTGTAGAAGCCCCAGTCAAACTCGGCCTTGGCCCACGCGTGCCATACCTGCGCCGTGGCATTTGGGTGGACGACTGCCATGCCAAAGAGATCTCTGGCCGTCTGCACGTTCTGCTGGCGGGCTTCGAATACTGCGAACGCCTGGATGATGAGCACGTCGTCCCCGTGGTGTTCCAGCAGCGTCTCGAACCGCTCGCGGGCCTTGGCGTGCTGTCCGATCTCGTTCTCAAGCAGTGCCATGCCCAGTCCTGCCATGGCACTGTGCGGGTCCGTCGCGAGGATCACGTTGTATAGACGCTTGGCCTCGAGGTAGTTCTTGAACTCCATCTCCATCGTAGCCCACGACTGCCACAGCTCTCTGTGGAACGAGATCTTGGCGGCCTTGGTGAAGATCATGCGTGCGAGGTCGTAGTTGCCGGCCTTCCACTCCATACAGCCCCACTTGTTCCACATGCCCATGTCCTGGCGGTAGTGCTGCTGCAGCTGGTTACGGAAGAGGTTACGCGCCAGTGGCAGGTCCTCTCGGATGAGCTCGTTGAGGTTGGGCTCGGGCGACAGCCAGTTGGTCTTGACGGTCTCGAGGAACCGCATCTCGGGCTCCCACGGGATCTTGCCCGACAGCTCGCTGAACTTCTTCTCATTCTGGCGTGCAGCGTCCTGGCCAGCGTACAGTCTGTCGGGCTGGTAGCTGCGTGTGACGATGCGCGGCCACGAAGCGAGCGCCGTGGAGCCACAGCGACGCCATGAGGAGCTTCCATTCGCTGGAAGCGCGTGAAACGATCGACGTTGCGAGGCGAAGGCGGCACGTACAAGACGCGCAGAGGGCTGTGTGTGTGCGGAAGACACCAGCGCAGATGATGCGCGTGGGGCTGGTGTCACTGCGCGCAGTGAGAGCGCGGCAAGCGGCGCTGAGAGCCGCGTGGAAGTCACGAGAATCCGCATTTTTCCAATGGTGACGCTGTCAAACGAAGCTTCTCGATCTGTCACCACACGCAATTAGTGACATTCATGGTATGTCACTAAAGCGAACTTGGATATAGTCACTGAAGCGGGAATGCTGCTGTCAGTGAATCGAGGGAATGTTGCGCGAAGGTATCCACACTATTCCGTCCTTTGTGCACCAGTCAAATCGCGTTGGTGGCGCTGCTGGACCCGAGCAGCTCCGTTGGGCTTGTCATGGCAATCGCCTGAAAGCGCACATCCAATTTCCGAGGACTCCATCTAGTTTTATTCTCCGGAAGAAAAGAACCATGTCGGCTGAGGAAGTTGTCGCTGAAGTGCCAAAGGAGCTCGGAGAGCTGGACGCCCTCAAGGAGGTGCTCAAGAAGTCGCTCATCCACGATGGTCTGAAGCGTGGCCTCCACGAGGCCGCCAAGGCGCTCGACTCACGTCGTGCCCGTCTCTGCTGCCTCGCCCAGGACTGCGACGAGCCAAGCTACAGCAAGCTCGTGCGTGCGCTCTGCGAGGAGCACGGCGTGAACCTCATCCTCGTGCCATCGGGCAAGCAGCTCGGCGAGTGGTGCGGTCTCTGCAAGATCGACGCCACCGGCGAGGCCCGCAAGGTCGTGTCGACCTCGTGCGCCGTCATCACCGACTTCGGTGAGGAGTCGCACGCGCTCAACGTCCTGCTCGAGTACCTCAAGCGCCAGGGAGAGAACTAAGCGTTGCGTCCCATCGAGATCCCAAGATTTATCGACAGACCCAGCGCATAGGCGAGCGATCGGCTAGACAGGCATATTCAATCCATCGGAGGAGTCCTCTCTCAGGGCTTTTTTGACAACACAGCGTCTTGATGGAGTTGAATTACTTATGAGTTGCGTTAGGTGCTAAAGAAGAAGACGAGTTTCAAGTTTGGGGATCGAGATCGAGGGCGGCGCTGAAGACCATCGCAACAAGCCACATAGGTCTGAGCTGCGCGTGAGGCGTGTTGATGCGGAGCGCCGCAATGGGGGCTTCACACCATGTTACAGGTGCTGGTACAGGTACCGAGAACATCAGCCATCGTGGCGACGTTTACGCGGGGTGTCCGTTCACGCGAGTTCCAGTCGAGTGTGAACATCGTCGCGCCTGGAAGAGCGAGCTCCTGACTCCGTTGACACGTCGTCAGGATGTGCGGCTGCCTGCGTGCGCGTCCATGACTCGCATGCATCACTCGCTTGGTTGTGTCGGAGCGTGGCCAGGGAGGTCACTCGTCCCGCGGTTCCTTGCTGTCGTGGCGCTGGTGCTCAATGGATTGAGTTGCGCGTGTCGTACAGCCGTCGCTGCTTGACCTTGAGGTTGGTTTCGAGAAGTACCGAATGGGCTTCGGTGTCAGTGCTGTACACGTCGCGCATCTGATTCGATCGCAGGAGCTTGGACTTCTTCTCACGCTACGATTGAAAGAAGAGATTCGTCAGCCTCGCAACGAGACACAACCACTGCAGTCACAACAGAACCACTCACTGCTTCGGCTTGAGCGTATGCAGTGAGGAAGGGGTGTTGCAAGGCCTCAGTTGGCGATATCCGAGTCGCGGGGCTGTCACCAAGGCAAAAAAACAAGTTAGCACGACTGACAAGCGGTCTCCACGCATCTCGACGTACTTGTAGTCCAGCATCTTGAGCAACAGGTCCAGCAGTAGCCGGTAGTCGTGGACGGTGTGGTCAGGCTTGTTCAGTCTTCGGCCACCGGGGCCTCCAGTCTCCACACCAAGAATGTCAGCGAGTGTGGTTGGGGCAGAGGACTCATCCGCCGGGCGAGCGCTGGAACTGGTTTTGCGTAGCTTCATGCGGTAGTCGATAAGGCGTGCTTCTCCCTCCGAAACCACGATCTCGTCGAAATACTCTCGACGGAAAGTCGGGTTCGAGCGCTCGATCATTTCGCGAGGTGGCATACCAAGCACGTTGGTTATCCGTCGAAGCATGTCGTACTGGTCACTTCCTCCAAACAGGGGCTTGCCAGTGTGCATCTCAACCTACAAATGCAGCCACATGAGCTGTGAGCACACAGCAGTCACGACAGCATAGATCAAAAGCCCACGCACCAGAATACAGGCGAGGCTCCACATATCGATAGCTGGCGTGTACTTCATGCCAAGAAGCACTTCGGGTGAGCGATAGAACCGGCTCTGGATGTACTGGTACATTTGCTTTTGAGTCATACAGGAACTGCCGAAGTCGATGACCTTGAGCTGGCTCCGGGAGGGATGCACGAGCAGAATATTCTCAGGCTTGAGATCACAGTGTACAACATTGACGCTCGGGTGGGCCAGATACTCCATAGCAAGCAGGATTTGGCGCGTGAGTTTCCGCAGCAGCTTCAAGCTCACGCCATTGTAGTTGGTCTTCTTGAGCAGCTCGTACAGATTAGAGTCCAGCCGCTCGAACACGAGACACTGGTGGTCCTTGTGCATAAATGAATCCAGCAATTGGACTACAATAGAGACACAACCCTTCTGTGAGCTCCCCGTGTTGAAGAAGACTCAGTGGCAGGCAGGGTGGGATCCTACCAATAAACTGACGGCCGGTGTGGTCAATAGAGTGGAGTCCCTCGAGGATGTGGATCTCTGTCTGGGCCTGCGACGTAAAGTTCTTCTTCTTCTTCACGATCTTCACAGCCACTTCCAGTCCGGTCTTAGTGTCCAGAGCTTCCAATACTTGACCAAAAGACCCCTACAATAATCCAATACCGGTACAAAATAAAATAATAAGATCGGCTGATTCGATCCATCTGTCCATCGACGAGATCTCCACGTACAGTGCCGAGCTTCTTGTTCTTGACTCTGTACCGTCCGTTGAACAGCTCTTCGTCGGCCTCGAACTGGTAGTCGTCGTTGGTCTTGTCTGCGTGGTCCTTCTTGCGTGGGAACAACCCGTCCTTGGCGAGGTTGCGCTTCTTGTAGTAGTTCTACACCCACACATCCACACATGTACATACCCACCGTCAGAACACCCATTTCGCTCCATCGGTGACTGTCTTGTCTCTCTTCAACGTACGACGTTGATGAGGTTGTAGGTCTGAATGAGCTGCTGCGAGAGCTGCAGAAGCGGCCTCTCGTGGTCCGCTCGCGGCGCCATTGGGACGCCAGCCACGCACACAGCTCCATGTACAGTACTCGCGCCGTCAGCCGAGGGCCCCACGCCGCCGGCCGCCATCGCGCCAGTCCTGCCGGCGCACTCCATCGATCCGCGCGCGCTTGGTGTTCCGCTTTGTTTCTCTTCGTCCGGTTGCCTGCCTACCCGCCCGCCTGCCCATGACGGGTCCCAACTTCTCGCCCCGCCCAACCCGTAACCCACTTTCGACCCGTTTGGGCGCTATTTCTTCTTTTTTTCAGCTTCTTGATCTTGAGTTTCGTATGTATCGACGAAAACGGGTCACCGGCGAGCCGTTTTAACTCGAAAACGGGTTTGGCCGGCGGACGCGCCATGCAAGGAGGCGGCAGACCCGTCGCCTTCCGACTGCCTTGAAGGAAACCAAGATGGCGGGAAGTAGGTTTTACTCCGCGAAAAACCTAACCCCGCGCTTCGGATTCCTGAAAATTCCGTTTCATGGAACCTCCATCCCCTGGACAACTCTGCTCTCGGGGCTCTTTTTGGCGGCACTTTCATTTCGACATCAAGTCCGCTGGCGGGATTCTCACGTCAAGGCCGGGAAGACGGAACGTGGGCTTGTGTGTCGCCAGAGAAAACGGTTTTGTCGAAATCCTCTGATTCCTCAAATTCCGATTTTTTGGCTGTGATTGGAAGAACTTCTTGCGATAAACCTCGTTTGAGGATGACAAATTCGAGGTTTTTAGGTGGAAAACTGTGATTTTTCGAACATCCGTCTGGCGTTGAAGCCGCTCCGCCCGAAGCTCGAAGGAAGCGTCTGCAGGTTGAAGCTGACGCCGCCCATGTACCCATCTCACCAACTCCGACTTGCTCAGATTTCCATCCACGATGCGTCCCCGCCACTCCCACACCGTGCTTTACATATTGCCCAGCGTCTCCATCGGAGCTGGCGCTGGATAAGTCGATCTGTGACAGTGACATCGACGGAGAGGAGAAGATGACGTCGGACCAGGAAGCAGGCCCATGATCTGATCTATTCACGGGCGAAAAAATGTTGCGAGAGTATTATTGTTGTGGCAGGCGATGCCATGGTTCTCACCAAACGTTGCCAGCTTTTGTGTGTTGTCAGGTGAGCGGCGAAGGCTGTCCTTGCAACGTGCGGCACGCCTCGTCCACTGGCTTGCCGTTTCATGCGGCGGCTGTGAAGCGGCGCGCCCATCCCCAAGATTGCGATCCTGCAGAGCGCATACATGCAACTCGCGTGATGCTACAGGAATAAGTGATGGTACAGTACGGTAGTTTTACTGTATTGATCACTGGCAGGCTGCCACTGGCAGCTAGCCGTTATTCTCAAGCGCCCGCTAATACAAACACGAAGAGTTTGCGAGCGGCCGCGTCGGCAAAACTGTGCATCTTCAGGATCAAAGTGACCCATGAAATTGGCCACAAGCGACAGTGCGTTCGGTGTTTTGGGGACGCGTGCGCCACCCACTACAGTTTGTTCGCGGTATAAGCCAACCCATCCATCATCTCGTTCAGTACGGTATCGATGATTACGGGCAAATCCAGTCAGTAAAATGTCTCTTTGTTCCGTGTTTATGCGGTTTATTATTTTTAGTTGGTGGCTTATACCGCAAACATACTGTAGCACTCGTCGAGAGGAGCAGCACGTGATACCTACAGCGGTCTCATGTAGCGCACCCCACCGCGATGACATGAGGACTCATGACCGTTGAAACTGACACAAGCAGAACTTTGTATTTGTTAGATTGCCATGTCGGTAAGGTATGCATGCCTCCTTCCATATTCCGCATTAACAGTCACGCTTGTCATGCTAAGCTGTGGATGAGCTATGTCTCTGCTGTAGTCAACAGTGCAGGGGCTTCATCGCGCTTGTAGCCACGGACACGCAAACGACTGATGCCTCCGTCTGGGAACATCTCCAGCTTCACGAAGTTCACGCCCTGCTTCACGAGTGCCACCGTCGCGTCACGCACCGAGAAGTAGTGCTGCTTGTGTGGCTCAAGCTTA
>JAADVL010000740.1:0-15876 GCA_023334995.1 Pythium sukuiense | reverse complement strand
TAGAGACATGATGTTTGCACCCCTGAAGCACTGTCTCGATCGGCAGCAGCACTGCGCTGTCGTTGAAGCTGCGCTCGCCTTGTATGATGCGCAATGGAGCCTGATTCTGCTACCATCGTGGCAGCTCACTCACTAACGCTCCGTTGGCGTGTCTTCTCTGATGGCCCCGCCAAGTCCTAGTGGTGTCAGATTCTGTGAGTTTCTTATACCAGTAAGCTTCACCAACCAGCTTCGTGATGGCTACATCCTCGATTTTGTGCTGTTTAGAGAAACGATGTGACATCCACGACCAGGAGTCAGTGTGTCGGATTTCTGACAGTCTTCGCGTGTCACTAAAACGGTAGGCCTCACTTTTCGGCTTCATTTTTCGGCTTCACCCCTGGATCCTCGTTTTTGGTACAATACTCTAATGACATTTGGGACAAAGTGCCACTTCACTGCCTCGGGTCACAGTCATTGCTCTTAAACCCAGGTTTTGGACTCGATATAAACCGATTTGGGCTGTACCAGCTTTCGGCTATCCCAGAATACGTGAAAATGTATTATTGGGTGTGTTTGTGGAGATTTGATTTTCGATAATTTATACCTTGTTTTGGAATCAAGAATACCTTGTTTTGTGAATTGACGGTGTTGTTGGTGAAAGGACGGCGACTGGAATTGATTGGCGTCCTGTGAAGAGCTACAATCTCGAAAATGGCGAAGCCGCAGGAGACCAAGGCGGGCGTTGCTGGCGCCAAGCCGAGCAAGAGCGCGCCTGCGAAGCACGGGCAGCACAAGGGCAAGGCCTCTGCGCCTTCCGGGGCCGCAGTTCCAGCCAAGAACGGAGCCGCGAAGCCCTCGAACGGCAAGCCAAAGCACGACAAGTCGACTGAAAATGACAAGACGCCGGCGGGCGCTGCGTCGCCTGAGGTGGCGGCGCTGGTCACGCGCATGAGCGAGAAGGGCCTTTCGTGGTACGAGTCGGTGAAGCCGCTGAAGACGATCGCGGAGCCGGTCGTGAAGAAGAGCAAGAAGCAGCTCCAGAAGGAGGCGCATTTGCCGACCAAGCCCGTGGAGGAGCGCAAGCCGCATGCACTGAGCGAGTTCGAGGTGCAGGGCAAGAAGCGCCACGCGCAACAGCTCATGGAGCAGGAGATCGCGCGGTTCGAGTCGCGCAAGAGCGGTAAGCTGTCGAGTGATGACAAGTACTTGGCCACCATGATGAGCAAGGGCACACTGGCCGATCGCGTGGCCGCGCTCACGCTCACGATCCAGAGCTCGCCGTTCCACACGCTCAACCGCCTCGGCCAGCTCATCACCATGGCTAGTAAGAAGGCGCGTCGCGAGAGCATGATGGCCGTTGAGTCGCTCAAGGACCTTTTCGTGAACAACCTGCTGCCCGACGACCGTAAGCTGCTCTTCTTCCACCAGTACCCGCTGGACCACCCGGACGTCACGGACGCGCACCTGGTCGTGTGGTTCTACGAGCACTGCCTCAAGACGGCGTTCGCGCAGCTCGTGGGCGTGCTGTCAAGCGGCATGGCCGACGCCGTCGACAACCACAAGCGTGCGTGTATCCGCGCCGCCAACGCGCTGCTCGCAGGCAAACCAGAGCAGGAGGCCGTGCTTTTGGGTATGCTAGTCAACAAGATCGGTGACCCAGACCGCAAGATCGCCGCGTACATCCACAAGACCCTGCAGGATCTGCTCAAGGAACACCCGCTGATGAAGCGCGTGGTCGTGGACGAAGTCGAGCGTCTGCTCACGCGTGCCCAGGTCTCGGACCGTACCAAGTACAACGCTGTGTTGTTCCTGAACCAGATGATGCTGCGCAAGGAGGACGAGGACGACGCCGTGCTCGCGGCCCACTTGATCAAGGTATTCTTCGCGCTTTTCTCCAAGGAAGTCCACGGCGCGGAGGAGGCGGAGAAGCAGCGCAAGCTCAAGGCCCAGCACAAGGCCGCGAAGAAGGCCAAGGCCGGCAAGGGATCCGGTAGCATCGGTGAGGATGGCGGCTCGATGGACCGCAAGCTGCTCAGTGCGCTGCTGACGGGTGTGAACCGTGCGTTCCCATACGCCAAGACGGCGACGTCGGCCGATCTGCAGGAGGAAATCGACACGCTTTTCAAGGTCGTGCGTATGGCAAAGCACTTCCCGACCAGCGTGCACGCCATGATGCTGCTGTTCCAGGTCATGCACTCAACCAACTCGGTCTCGGACCGCTTCTACACGGCGCTGTACGAGAAGCTGTTCGACGCCAAGCTGCGTGAGACCTCCAAGCACACGCTGTTCCTGAACCTGGTGTTCAAGGCGCTCAAGGCCGACGTGTCGCCGGCGCGTACGAGCGCCTTCATCAAGCGTCTGCTACAGCTCACGAGCGTCATGACGCCGGCGTTCACGTGTGCAGTGCTGTTCCTGCTGTCCGAAGTCATCAAGATCAAGCCTCAGCTGCGAACGCTGTTCGACCAGCCAGAGGCCGGCAGTGGTAGCAAGGACGACGAGCACTTCACCGACAAGGAAGACGGCGAGCCGAACGTGTTCAACCCCGAGGAGGAGGAGGAGGAAGACGAGTCTGACAAGGACGATGAGGAGGAAAACGAGGGCGAGGAGGCCGAGGCTGACGAGAACAAGGCCACCGATGGCCTCACGGACTCGGAGCGAACGGCCAAGGTGCTGGCCGAGATGTTCGGCACGTCGGCTGCCGAGCCAGAGAAGCCACGCGCTGCCAAGAACTTTGATGACAGCGAAGAGGCCAAGCCAAAGACGGCTAAGACAGGCGAAGAGGAGGAAGGCTCGTCGTACGACTCGCACAAGCGTAACCCGCTGTACGCGAACGCCGAGACCTCGTGTGCCTGGGAGATCCACCACTTGCTGGTCCACTACCACCCGTCCGTGCAAATGTTTGCTCGTCAGCTGGTCGAGCAGCCGACTGTGGGCATCCAGTACGCCGGCGATCCGCTCGTGGACTTTACTCTGCACGCGTTCTTTGAGAAGTTTATGAACAAGAAGCCTCGCCACAAGCAGCAGATCCAAAGCCAAATGGACGGCAGCCAGAAGAGCTGGACGTTTGCGCCGATCAACTCGGAGGCGCTGCTGGAGGAGGCCCAGGAGAACGTGGACGCGTCGGACCAGTTCTTTTACAAGTTTTTCAAGGAGCGAGCCGAGCGCGACGCTGCCAACCCAAGTAAGAAGACGAAGAAGACAAAGAAGAAGGACGAGCGTCTTGGCGATGTGTTCTCGGACCAGGAGGACGAAGGCGAAGGCGAAGACGAAGAGCTGGAGGCGTTCACGCAGCAGTTGGCCGAGAGTATCATGGTAGACGGCGACATGGACGACGAAGACCCGGAGCTGGGCGACTGGAGTGGCCCAGAGGACGACGACGAGGAAGACGGCGGCGCCCTGGACGGCGAGGACGACGACGAGGCCGCGTTTGGTGGTGACGACGACGACGACGACGACGACGACGATGAGGATGGTGGAGATGACGACGACGATGAGGACGACGATATGGACGGCGGTGCGTTCGGAGACGACAGCGATGACGACGAGGACGATGAGGACGGACCAGCGGGTGGAGACGACAGCGACGACGACGACGACGATGGCTTCGACTTCAGTGCCATGGACGGCGACCTGGATCTGCCCAAGGTCGCCAAGCAGAAGGCGGCGCCAAAGGCCGGTGCCCAGAAGAAGAAGACGATGTTCGCGGACGCCGACGACTACGAGAAGATCATGCGCGAGGCGCTGGCCAAGCAGAAGGCGGCGATGGACAAGAAGCGCAAGCCAGCTCAAGGCAAGGACAAGGCCAGCAGTGGCAGTGACAAGCCCACAACGAAGTCCAGCAAGAAGCAGCGGAAACACTAGACCCACGGGCGAGCTGGCAGCAGCCTCCACCCCACATACACACACGCACATACACGGTTGTAGACAAATGAGAATGACACTTGCATGATTCCCCCCTTCTGGCATCCTTATCAAATGCGTTAACTTATACGAAACCCTTCAGGTGTGATGCAATCGTTAAGTTGACCATTCACCATTCGCCATGGAGCCGTCGCTACGAGCGGATATGGAGCGCGCGCTGGAGCGCTGGCGCGAGGTCACGACGCCACGAGATAACGCGACTGCCTCTGTAGATGTGTCCGCTGTGTCCTCTTGTACCTCTACGTCCCGCGCGTGGAGCCACGCGGATTTTACAGCGCGCGTGGCGAGCTTCGCCGTGGCCTCGTGGTTCGCCAAGCCACTTGCCATCTCTCCATTGGCGTGCGCGCGGCTCGGCTGGCGCAACACAGCGCCCGATATGCTGCAGTGCGTGAGCTGCGCGCGTTTGCTGTGTATGCGCATCGACGCCCAGCTCAGCGCTGCTGGCGTGGAGGCCGTGGCCGCGACGTTTGCAGGCCAGTTGGAGGACAGCCACGAGGACTCGTGTCCATGGAGACACAACGCGTCGCCCGCGTCCTTCACCATGGTGCGTGTGTAAGAGGTTGTTGTGTTTGTAGTGCTGGTGCTTATGGGGTTTGTTTCTGGTGGTGGGTAGCTGCCTGTGCTGGGGCCGTCGCAAGTGGCAGAGACTCTGATGGGGCGAGTAGAGAAGTTGGTGGAGGCGGCGAAGAGCTCCTCGCAGCTCCACAGTGTGCTGGCGACGACGGCGATCGAGAAGAAGGCCCTGCAGAAGATTCTCGAGACGGTCGGGGTCTCTACGAAGCAGGAGCTCGTGGTGTTCGTGGTCAAGGCCCTCGAGACTGAAGCCACGGACGAGTCGATCGTCCTCACGGCGGCGATACTGGCGATCGGAGGCTGGGGCCTCCACACAGAGAAACCCACTGCTTCTGGCCACATCACGACCAGCTGCGGATACTGTAGCCGGCACGTGCAGCTCGCTGCTGAAGAGCCCGTAGCTGCGTCGCCTCAAACTGTTGATGAGGCGAAGGACGACTCGCAGGAGCCGTCGGCCAAACGCCGCAAGACCACGCAAGCCGAGCCAACGCCGTTCGATCCCATCGGCGCCCACCGCTGGTTCTGTCCGTGGCTCGCGCCTCAGCGGCGTCGGGACATCGACGACGACCGCCTGCGGGCTGTGGAGACTCTGCTAGCGGACGCCAAGGACCCTCAGACGAAGACGCTGTCCATCACCGAGTTCGTCGGGCTGCCTGGATGGGTCCAGAACGCACAGGTACAGTACTGTAGCTCTTGATCCTCTCAGTATGCATGAGCCTCGAGTACTAACACTGAGTGAGCTCTTTCAACGCACCAGGCTCTCAAGGTGCTTGGCTTTTCGACGACGCCGTCGTCTTCCAAGCGTGATCCCAAGGACGCTCTTGCCTCTGTCCAGTCTGTTCTGTCTCTTCCAGACTCGCTCTACTAGATTCTCAATACCAAGACACACACTAGGATTTTTAGCCTCAGGCTCGATGGTGTTGTCCTCCATCTCGCTCCTGTTTGATTCATTCACGTTGTGCTTACTGTCTGTCTGCATCGTCGTCCTAGCGACCTACTACCAGCGACCAGAGGCCTTTACTGGCACAGGCTACTACTACACGACGCGTCCACACGAGCAGTCCTACCGTGTGGGAGATGCTAGTGGGCCGCAGACTTAGTCGGCGGCGTTCTTGGCGAAGAGCGCGCGGCTCTGCTCCTTGCGCTTTGGGTCCGACTTGACCGTGTTGCGCTTCTTGGCAACGACCGACGCCTTCTTCTCCTTGCGGAGAGCCTCGGCACGGAGCTCGGCACGACGCGCCACGAGCGTGTACGGGTTGAGCTTGACCATGGCGCCCAGGTTCTTGAGCGGGTTCTTCTTGTGGTGGCGACGGTAGCTCACGTACTTGCCGGCGCGCACAACCGACTGGATCTCATCCGAGTTAATCAGACGGCCCAAGTTGGCGTTGTTGACCAGGTGACGTGGCAGCGAGTAGCCCGTCTTCTCGGTCGACTTCTTCGAGTACGTGCCGTAGATGGCGTCCAGCTTCTCGAAGGCCGACTTGGTCCAGATGATGAAGCGGCCGAGGTGGCCACCTGGGGCAAGCTGGAGCAGGTTCAGGCGCTCCACGTTCGCGAGCTCCACACCTGGGATGTTACGGAAGGCCTTCTCGGCGCCGTTGGCGTTGGCGTACACGATGAGTGGGCCACGGCGGGTCGAGTAGCGACGGTTGCGCGACTTGCCACGGCCAGTGGTGACCTTCTTCGAGTCCTTGACCTTCTCGACGTCGGCGTCAGCGCCGACCTTGGCCAGGGCCTTGACAGCCTGGGCGGTCTTGAGGATCGACTCGACCGAGTCCTCGAGCACGAGCGGCACCTCTGGCACCTTCTCGATACGGTGACCACGGGCAGTCACGAGCGCTGGGAGGGCCGACGCGGCCAGGGCCGACGCGACAGCGAAGCGGCGCTGGTTCACGTTGACCTTACGGTGCCAGCGGCGCCAGATACGCGTAGGGGCGAACATGCGACCACCACGGCACATGTTACCGAAGGCACCCTGGCCCGAGCGCGAGGTACCACCACCGGCGATACGCGGGATACGCGAGACGGCACGGCCAGTACCCCACGACTCGGCGGAGTGCTGGTGGCCGGCACGACGCGACACACCGTACGCCTGGCGGTTGTTCTTGGCGATGTTCGTGTGCACGAAGTTGACGACATCCGGGCGGATTGGCGCCGTGAACACGGCCGGGAGGACGACCTGGCCCACGACGGCCGCGGTCTCACCCTCAATGGAGAAGACCGACACAACAGGACGCGAGGCAGCGAGCGAGGCCATTTTGTTCTTGAATTAGCGGCGATGCGACTTGGCAAACGGCGATAAATTCCAACAATACTCAACCGCCATGATGGAGAGCCCCTAGAGGTCGACAGGCCGGAGTTGAGCTCCCCAATCGATTGGCTCCGAGTGGCTCTCAGGGAGTTGGACGAGACCCAGGGAGGGTATAGCCGGATAACTCGTATCCGGATGGTTGTGTGAAGAGCAAATTAACAGAACGAGGTGATATTGTGGGACTGTTCCAAAACAAGGTAATACCGTGAAGTTAACTTGGATCTCACACGTCACAATTGGCAACCTCTAGAACGATGACAAACATGGCATGGCGGAGAGTGTGGACGAAGGACGCGCTGGCGCTGTGTGTACTGGGGCTGCTGGCTGGCAAGGACGTTGCTCGACTAGTCCAAGTGGACAAGGCGACCCGTGCGAGTGTCCGGCGCGTTTTCAAGCGGTATAGAGCAGGAACGATGCGGCTCGGACTCGCGTTGTGGTGCCACAGCCACGTCGAACTCGAGTTCGAGTCGTATTATCAAGAGCTGGCGACGCACCAGATCGCGCGGTCGAATGTCAGAGACCCTCGCGTGCCGCCGCGCGTGGTGTCGGTCTGGGAGGAGCGAGGCAAAGTCCCAGGCGGAGTGGTGACTCTGCGGCCCGAGCTGCTGCCGAAGCGCACCGAACGAGGCTTCATACTGCGGTTTGTAGCGGCAAATGACCAGAACCCGATGCTCACGAGCGTCGTGCAGACGCAACGGAGGATCTACACCATGGTTACGCTCAAGATCGCCAAGACGCGTGGCAGAGACATTGGTGGAGGACTAGACGGTGAGAACGACTCGATCGTTCTGCGGCAGCTCTACTATCTGAAGGAGTATGGCGAGTGGCGAGCGATGGTCCCAGCGGCAGAGAAGCGCCTGTTGGATGAGTATGGTGCGCTCTGTCGATACGACCTCGTCTCCCACGATGGTAGCGTTGCCTTGGAGCTGGGTGTGCCGCGTGGAGCCGACTCGATGATGGACTACTATCTCGTCAAGCGAGCTGTCGTGTGTCTCCCAATGGAAGAACTATTGCGGCCGTTTGTGAAGGCGATACAACCCCCTGCGAAGCTTCCTCCAGCTCGTGGTCGTACGGCTACCTATGAGCGCTGCCTCGTCCAGTGGTCGTTCACTTCGATGAGTGGGGAGACCATTGCAAGCCACACCCTCCCGTGCCAGTTGACTGCAGAGCAGCAAGAGACCTCCCAATCAGCCCAAGCTGAAGACGATGCCTCCAGTGATGATACTGGCAGCCAGACTAGTGCTCTGAGCGAACCAAGACCGAGAACAGGCATCGAACACTTCGATATCATCACTGTCAAGGCCCTAGACGAGATCCTCAAAACGACAAAGGTAGAAATGCCTCGCGAGCCCGGGTTCGTCTGGCTCTCAATCCTCTGCGACCAGCCATCGACGAAGAAGAAGCCTGCTTTCTTCACGGCTGTGATGCTCCACAGTGGCGCGAAGCGGACGCGTGCGATGCTCACGCTCGAGGCCCAGTGGGTCCCAGGCACTCTCGAGGCGTTTCCGACTCCTCAGTCGCGCCAGCGACGTGTGCTCAAGGGATTCCTCACTCTGGCATCCGACATGGAGACCCACAAGCTCCACGAACTGAAAATCGTCGCCCAGCATCTTCCTGCCGCTCGCCTGGAGCCGTACGCCGCTTCCATCCAGTCATACACCAGACCCAATTGACCAAAAACTCCCATACAGCATAAATACTCGTTTTGATTCGCTAATAATACTATTTGGGTCCTCCTGATTGGCTAATAATACTCGGCCGGAAAAGCGCGGGAACTCCCGCGTAGCTCTTCGTACATTTCCGTATATACCGACATACACATAGACACCAAGCCGATCAACATGGCGGAGACGTTCGAGGCGCCATGGGTGGAGAAGTACCGTCCGCACACGCTGCAGGACGTCGTGGGCAACGCCGACACCATCGACTGTCTGCGGGCCATGGCGCGTGACGGCAACATGACCAACCTCATCATCGCCGGCCCACCGGGCACGGGCAAGACCACGAGCATCCTGTGTCTCGCGCGTGAGCTGCTGGGTCCGGCCGTGAAGCAGGCCGTGCTGGAGCTCAACGCGTCCGACGACCGTGGTATCGACACGGTGCGCAACAAGATCAAGATGTTTGCCCAGCAGAAAGTGACGCTGCCGCCGGGCCGCCACAAGATCGTGATCCTGGACGAGGCCGACAGCATGACGGCGGCCGCGCAGCAGGCGCTGCGCCGCACCATGGAGATCTTCTCGTCCACCACGCGCTTCGCACTGGCCTGTAACAACTCGACCAAGATCATCGAGCCGATCCAGAGCCGCTGCGCGATCCTGCGGTTCACGCGCCTGAAAGACGAGATGGTACTGGAGCGACTGCTGCAGGTGTGCCAGGCCGAGCAGGTCGGGTACAAGGACGACGGGCTCGCGGCGCTCATCTTCACGGCGGAGGGCGACATGCGTAACGCGCTCAACAACCTCCAGGCCACGTACAGCGGCTTCGGCTTCATCAACGAAAGTAATGTATTCAAGGTGTGCGACCAGCCGCACCCGACGGCGATCCGCTCGATCATCACGCACTGTGTGGCCGGAAACATCGATAGCGGCGAGAAGGAGTTGATCGCGCTGTGGAAGACGGGCTACTCGACGCAGGACATCATCGGCACGGTCTTCCGCGTGTGCAAGGCCTTCCCCATGGACGAAAAGCTCAAGCTCGAGTTCATCAAGCACATCGGCACCACCCACATGTGCATCGCCGACGGCGTGTCGTCGCTGCTGCAACTGCACGGGCTCATCGCGCGGCTGTGTGCGGCCGCCACGGCCGCCAAGAATTAAAAGCACCCTCGTGAGCTAAAAGAGAAAAGTTGGATCTTCAGCCCGCGGTCTCCGTTATCGTTTACTATTATACGTTGTGCTTGTTGATGCCGACGAGACACGTGCCCTTGGTGAGCTTGGTCTTGGGGTAGCTGCTCGGACGGAAGGCCTTGCGCTCCTTGAGCGAGTCGGGCAGCCCCTCCATCGCCACTTTCACGGGGTTTCTCCTTGCCGGCATCAGCGCGCGGTTCACGATCTTCTCGTCGTACGGGTCCGGCTGTGCCTCTGGGTACTTCTCAAACACGCTAGCAACAACCGCATGCATCAGTTCATCCATACCAGTCGAACTACTTTCATGAAGGAGAGACCCACTCACCCTTGCTCGCCCGACTTGATCGGGTTGTTGGGCTTCCAGGACTTGAAGCCTGCCGTCTTGGCGACTGCGCGCTCCTTCGGGTTCATCAATTCCAGCGGGTCCTGCGGCTTGATCACGCAGTTTTCGTCCCACGTGTGCACCCGCGACGCTGCGACGTGCTCTTGCTCGTCGAAAAAGTCCACCCCGTGGGCCGTCGACTTGAAGGCCTTGCGGTCGCCCATCTTCTGCCTGTGGGCGGCCAGATCCTGCTTGGCTGCCAGTCTGTCGGACTCGAACTCGGCCGCCATGGCCGGGATCTGGCCGCCGATGAGCGTGCCGGCGTAGCCGAATGTGCCGCGTTTGGCCGGGTTCGCGAGCACGTTCTTCTTCTCAAACTCGCGCTCCTTGGGGTTCGGCTTGGGCTTGTTGTTTTCCTCCTGCAGTTTCTTGATCTCCTCTTCATCCTGCTCAAACTTGCCAAACGCGCCAAAGTAGTCGCCCGAGCCGGTGCTGTTTCCAACAACAACAACAACAAAGCCAAGGAGTCAGTCACACCACTAGAACGCGACTCAAGGAAGAGAGAGAAAGAACGCACTGGGCTTTGGCAGGCGACGAGTACGAGAAGCCGTTGGGCTTGGCAAACTTCTGCGTGTTCTCAAGACGCCGCTTGCTCTCGACCTTGTACGGATCGGCGTATTCGCCCTGGAGACCGTCGAACTTGCGGAAACCCGGCCCGAACGTGGCTCCCATTTGGCCCATTTTCGGCGGACACGTCAGGAACGGCTTCTGCTCGCCGCCGAGGCCGCGCGGCTTGTCTCTGTGGGGCGCATACGGGTCACCGACAGACACAAACGACGGATCGCTGAAGCCGCCATCGCGCGAAGGCTTGTCCGCCATTATCGAGGCGAGCGAGAGTACTGGAAGAGTCTGCGTGGGATGAAGACCCTCGGTGCTTGCTGCACACCAAGCCCACAGCGATCGCTACAAGCTCACTGTATCGACGCGGATGCCAGGAGCTCCATCCCAGCCACTCTGGTAGTGGTATCCTCTCACGGGATAAGACGCTTTCTATCAACGAGGGGATCAGAAGGCAACCCAGGCAGGGAGATCAAGTCTGACGTTGCACTATATTTGTCCATAGAGAAGAAAGATTTGCACCCCCTGGGGCTCAAACCCCAAATGGGTACATTCCGAGAAAGGCGGCAGCCGACACTTAGATGGTCACGCTGTTGGTGCGGATGACGTCGCCGAACCAAAGCGCCGACTTCTTCGGCACGCGCTCCTGGGTCTCGTAGTTGACCCAGTGCAAGCCGAAGCGCTTGTTGTAGCCCTCGGCCCACTCATAGTTGTCGACGAACGACCACGCGAAGTAGCCACGCACATCAGCGCCCTGCTGGATGGCCTTGTGCATGTGCGAGATGTAGCCCTTGAAGAAGTCGACACGGAAGTCGTCGCGCTGGGCGTCTTCCTTCGTCTTGTCCGGCCACGCCGTGCCGTTTTCGGTCACGAGGATGCCGTTCTCTGGGTTGTAGCGGCGCTGGATCCACACAAGCAGCTTCTCAAAGCCCCACGGCACAGCGTTCCAGCCCATGTCGGTACGCGCCCACTCGTCATCCGACGTGAGGATGATGCCTTCATCAAACTCGACGCTGCCCTTGTCCTTGGGTCCCTCGCCGCTGAGGAACTCCTTCGACGGCTCCGCGTAGCCCGTGCCGTAGTGGTTCAGGCCGAAGAAGTCGCTTGATCCCTTCATGAGCTTCTTTTCGTCGTCCGTGAACTTTGGCAGGCGGTCACCCGCACGCTGCTTCATGACCTCCGGGTAGTCACCGAAGTACACTGGGTCAGCGTACCAGCCGAGGAAGAAGAGCAGCGAGCGCTCAGCAGCTTCCTGGTTACGCTGGTACTCCTGCGCGTCGTCCGTTGGCTTCGGCTCACGCCAGTCGCAGTTAAGCGTGATACCAATGCGGCCGTGCTGCGCTGGCTTGAACTCCTTGCGGTAGAGATCCACGGCCTTGGCGTGAGCAAGCAGCAGGTTGTGCGAGGCCACGTACGGCTCCACGTGGCGGTTGATGCGGCGGCCAGGCGCGTGGACGCCAGCGCCGTAACCCAGGTACGCCGAGCACCACGGCTCGTTGAGCGTGAGCCAGTGCTTGACGCGGTCGCCGAAGCGCTCAAAGCACACACGCGCGTACTCCTTGAACGCGTCCTGGATGAACTCGCCACCGAGCCAGCCGTCGTACTCGGTCTGGAGCGCGAGCGGCAGGTCCCAGTGGTACAGCGTCACGAGTGGCTCGATGCCGTTGGCCTTGAGCTCATCAATGAGGTTGTTGTAGAACTGCACGCCCTCCTCGTTGACCTCACCGACACCGGCAGGGATGATACGCGGCCAGGCGAGCGAGAGACGGTAGTACTTGAGGCCCATGTTCTTCATGAGCTGCACGTCCTCCTTGTAGCGGTGGAAGTGGTCAACAGCCACAGCGCCCGTGTCCATGTTGTGGACCTTGCCTGGCGTGCGCGCGAACGCGTCCCAGATGCAGTCGCCGCGACCGCCCTCGTTGACGCCGCCTTCGATCTGGTACGAGGCCGTGGCTGTGCCCCAGATGAAGCCTTCCGGGAAGCGCAGTTCTTGGGCCATGGTGGTTGTGGGTCTTGAGACTTGGGGAGCTTGGTGTGATCGCTAGAGAGCGAATTGGAGAATGCCGAGACCATGGCCGTGTGCGCGCTTCACGCGTGTGACCATGGAGGCCATGCCATGGCACGACAGTGTACGACGACAGCGCCTTTCACGGATCCGCGAGGAGAAGGAGAGATGCGGCGTATTCGGTGCGGACCTTGTCGCGTGCGTTTACGCACAGTTTGGTCTCACTTGAAGATCTGATTAGCAACACGCATTTCAATAGCAGGTTCTTAACGGGCTACTACCACTATCCGGATTAACCGGAGGATGCGTGATTGGCTAGAAAGATGCCTGAATGAAATTTTCAACGACAGCGCCTCACGGAAAATGCCGGGAGGGATGGAGAGCTCTGCTGCTTGGAGTGCTGGCGAGGGGGATCTTCGTGCACGAAGACGCGTGCTCTACAGTACACTACAGTCCGCTTCACTACCGGTACACTAGTCTTCATCGGAGCGGACAGGGGACGTCGTGCTTCTATCTGCCGTACCGGTATCCGACTGTAGGCTCCTGAAAAATTGCGATGAAAATTTCGACGGCGCTTGTCCGTGACGTGGCAGTCCGACATGCTGTGTGTTTCTCGTCACCATGATCCGCGGATCATGGTGACCATCACCAGTGGTGATGCGTCCTCTCTGTGGGAGATCCTCATGCAAAATTTTGGGGCGTCACCTGAGATGCACTTCCAGCGTCAGCCTGGATGCCAGTTTCTCTGCACCCCCAGTCCAGCACCAGCGGTGCATAGCCCCCAGTGCTCACAACGTTGCACATCTCAGTGGATCATTTGGGGTCACATTCGGCGGATGAGCATCCTCGTGCAAATCGCATTCTGGTGCTTCAAGGTCTTCACTTCAAAGTGCCAGTTGGTGGCCAGGTACACAACGCATCGGTGACTAGCTGCTAATTAGCTCCACCTAGCCTCCTATGTTTCAAATTAGAAACCTTCTTCGAAAGTTAGAAACGGAACTGCCTGTCGGTTTGTATCTGCCATGCGCGGTTCTATCTTCCCGGACGCCCATTTCGAGTGGTGATCAACCAGCAGCTCCACAGAATCCGACTATGAAGATGCTGTCTCGCGCGACGACGCTCCGCTCCATTGCGCGCCAGGCGCAGCGCTCTCAGCGCGTGGCTGTGGCGTCTCAGACCACTGCTACGCTGGCGTGCCGCCCAGCCAACTGCCGTGCGCTCAACACCACGCGTGCGCGCCTCTCGGCCGAGAAAGTACGTCATGGAGCTGCTCCTTTCCGGCGGATCTTTGTGTGATTTTGAGAGCTCATTAGACCTCTTTGTGTAGCCTCCTGCTAGCGAAGGCGCGAACGCTGGTGCCACGCAGGATGCGCTCGTGCTCACGCCGTACGAGAAGGTGACGGCGACGGCGCAGGGCTCGCTGTGGATCGGCCTGCTGGGCCTCGGCGCCGCCGGCTGCTACTTCCTCATCCGCGAGCTCATGCCAAAGTCCGTAGTGATCTCTCTCTCTCTCTTTCTATGTATGTAGATTGCTTACCGATTGAGTGATGTTTGTTGTTGGTGTGCAGCCGCATGAGCCCGAACGGCCTGTTCGGCGAGTCGCTGGACCTGGTGTCGGAGAACACGGACGTGACGTCGCGTCTGGGCATGCCGCTGCACGGCTACGGCCACGACCACGGTGGACACCGCGAGGGCCGACGAAACCGCGTCGAGCACGTCAACCTCAAGGACAAGGACGGCAAGCCGCGTCTCCGGTACGAAGGGATCTTGCCAGACGTCGTGTGGTCTTAGAAGCTGACTGATGGCGGTGTGGTTGGTTTGATAGTATCAAGTACAACGTGAAGGGCCCAGCCGGCCACGCGTACGTGTTCGCTGAGGTGAATGACGACATGAAGAAGGGCGAGTACGTGTACCTGATCGTGCAGTTCACCAAGTCGAACGAGGTGATCAAGATCATCGACAACCGACAGATTCTGGCCGCCGACTCGAAGGAGGAGCAGGACGCGCTGCGTCAGCTTCTGGGCAAGAACTAAGCAGTCTTACAAGCTGTGAATCGGTCGTGGCGGACACCGTGGCGGCTTCTAAAAACCAATACAACGCTGTCCTCCTTCGCTGGATTTTCCTGTTGCATCTTGCCGGCGGTTCGCCGTGTTTTCGTACACGGCCGAAGCATCCCGAACGAGAGTCACTGGTGCTACCTGCACACACACGCTGACGTGGCCTCATGACTGAGGGCACCCTTCTCGCGATGCAAGCCTGTCGGTAGGCTGTAATAACACCACCCGTCCACACCGTTGGGCTTGAATCGGCTCTGAAGACGACTGAATGAATCGGTAGGGATACTATGTAGACTGCCTCGGCATGGTGACGCATTCGACGCTGAAGAAGTCGTTTGCCTCTTGAGTCTGGGAACACGACTCTAACCAATGCTGCACCTTTTTTTGGTGAAGATACATCCACTGCCGCAAATTGTTAACCCACGCATTGGGGTAAGTCTCACGATTGCGGCTCTGGCATTGTGGCATTTCGCCATTTGTCCCAACGAGAGTTCGTGCGGCCCGCCACGTTTCGTTCCTTGCGGCCTCGGACTCGCAACGCGCTCCGGCCGCTCCAGCCGCAAGCGCCAGTGACACCAGCGTCGCTCCCACCGACCCAAGCCCGAGTACAACATCTCACTTTGGCTGGGTGGACCGCATCTTCTATGGTGTGCTCTATGGTGTGATCGGTTACTATCTCTACGATATGTATGAAGGGTGCGTTCTTGTGCGATATCTGTCGGACTGCAACGAGCCTGGACTGACTGTAGAATTCGAATGGCGTGACCCTGCAGCCGCACAAACCCGACGCGTCTCATGGGCGAGTCGCTCGGCATCGTGGAAGCGAACGACGCAGTGCGCCAGCACCTGGGGACCAAGCTATTAGCCCACGGAGACAAGCACCACTTGGTAGATCGAGTCAGTCTCTACTGGGCGTCTGTTCAAAACCTGGAGCGCAAGGATAAAGACGGCCGGCCATACGTTCGGTACGTTGCGCCAACGGGCACGCAACCGATGAGTCGCTGACTGTGGATATGCCCTACAATCGTAACATCAGATACACGGTCGTTGGCCCTCGTGGCAGCGGCACCGTGTGCGCAGAAGCAGCCAAGGACTCGAAGCACGACGAGTTCACCTTCATCACCATGCAGTTCGAGGACACCCACAAAGTGGTCACCATCGTTGACCAGTAGACAGACACACGGTCGAACAGCTTAATAGCTGCGAGCTGCCGTGGATCACAGATCTCCAGAGCGGACGAG
>JAADVL010000074.1:0-69157 GCA_023334995.1 Pythium sukuiense | reverse complement strand
AGGGGAGGGGGCGGGGAGGGGGGGGTAGTAGATGCTGGAGGTGAGACCCTTGCTGCCTCTCCCTCTTGACGCGCTCAGTCAGTTAGATGCTCGCAGCCTTCTCACTCTCTTCCGCAGGTCGAAGTCCGAGCCAACGTGTGCAAGTCTATCGGCCTCTCGGTCAACTCACGTCGCGATGCGATGGAGAAAACTATCGGCCTGCATGACAAAACGTGTCCAGTGGAACTGTCTTTCCAGATGGATTGCCTTCGTGCTACTTCACGGTCTGCTACTTCTTTTTGTCCAATCAGAGAAGCTGAACGAGTTGAATCAGAGCTGTGATTGGACAGCACACTCTAGATTTCATTCCAGGAAGTGCCGCTGTCTGCCGCAGTCTTCTGGACGAGGCATTTTCTCCAGGAGAAAGACGAATGGCAACCGAGTAAACGAGACCCCAAACCCCTTCTTGTCAATCTTCTCGAGCAAGGGCAAACTGAAAGCATGAAACTTTTCACAGCGTGATCGCTAGGTTACTGGGAGGAGCACACAGTTCACGAGATTCGTCGACTGCAGTTCGAGTCTGTGATACGATGGAGGGTCTCGTTGAACCTGTGAGCAATGACACACAGCGGGGAAAGGGTTACCCAAACAGTTGATCTGGGTGTTGTCCAGGGAAAGGGGGAAAGTGGTCCTCCCACCTGAAGTAACGCTAAAAGCAGTGCACGACCGGAGCGTCATTGGTACAGATGTAATTTCTGATTGGCTGTTTCTCGATAGGTTCAATCATTTTTTCCAATCATCAGCGGGATACGCGTCAAAAAATTCGACCAGTACACAAAAGTGTTCACCAGTTCAACTTGCTTACCTTACTTGCCGTCCAGGCAGTATGGGCAATGCTTGCCTGGCACGAAGTCTGGGGAGCTCTGCTCATCTAGAGTGAGCGGGCTACGGCATGTGTAGCACGCTACTTCGCTTCCCTCCTTCAGCTCGGGTGTGAGAGCCACGCGATCGTCGAAAATGTAGCAGTCGCCCTTGTAGTGTGCACCGCCGACCCGCTCAAAGTACTGGAGAATACCGCCGTCAAGCTGGAAGACAGCCTTGCGTCCGTCTTTGAGAAGCGTGTAGGCAGCTTTCTCGCACCGCACGCCGCCAGTACAGAACATGACTACTGGCTTGTCCTTTGGAACGTCCTTTAGCTGCTCCGTCACGGCCGATGGGAACGCACGGAAGCTCTTGATGTTGAGATCGATTGCCTTCTCAAACGTACCCAGCCGCACTTCATAATCGTTTCTAGACATCAACAAGAATGCGAAATCCAATCAGCATCATGCGCCGTCCAGTACTGTTTGGTACTGAAGGCTTCGAGTGGACGGACCTGGTGTCGAGGATGACGACGTCTCGGTCGTCGTCCATCCACGACTTGAATTCCTCGGGTGAGATGTGGTCGGCGAGCCCATCTACGGCGGGCTGGACTGTCGAATCGCCCATGGAGATCACCTCCTTCTTCAACTTGACGAGCAGCCGTGGCAACGTGAGGCGGTCGGAGAACGAGTCTTTGAAAACCATCGCCTGCAGGTCGGCGTGCAACCCTCGAAGCGCCTCCTTCATGCAGTCGACTGCCACTGGCGTGCCGCTCAGTCGGATGTTCATACCTTCTTCCGACAGCAGCACTGTCCCTCGGATCTCCTCGTCTCCATCGGCCGTCGCATGTGCCGCACACGCCAACAGCTTCGTCTTCAAGTGCGGCAGCGCTTCCACGGGAAACACGCAGAACCCGTAGGCTGACGAGTTCACGATCCTCCGTCCTTTCTCCTCCGTGCCATTATCTGCAGATAGGCGGTGGGTGTCTCCATCCGCCGCCATCCCATCGCCCGCACGAGCTCCTCCGATCGCCATCATCTACGGTATCGGTTCACTGTGAGCGGCGCATTTCGAATGTAGCCATTCGTTACGTGGTCCACATGAATTCCTGAATATCCTCCAATCATGTCAGATAATGTTTGCATTTTCAGCCAATCGTTGATTGCATCGGTTGGTTGGCTGGTTGACTCGCCTGTCTTGGTCATGCATGACCTTTTGAGTCCGACAGGCCATTGCATCGAGAAGACACAGAGACCATGGCGGCGGACGATCTGATCAAGAGCAGCAAGGCCAAGAGCAAGGCCGGCGGCGGTGGTGCCGGTGGCGTGGGAGGCGGCGGCACGATCCATGGCAAGAGTAACGGCAAGGGCGCCGGCGTCGGCGGTTTCCAGAACCTCGGGCTGAGTCCCGCCGTGTTCCGCGGCGTCTTCGCCATGGGCTACAAGGTGCCGACGCCCATCCAGCGTAAGACGCTGCCCATCGTGCTGTCCGGACGCGACGTCGTGGCCATGGCGCGTACTGGTAGTGGTAAGACGGCCGCGTTCCTGATCCCGATGCTCGAGAAGCTCAAGGAGCACTCGACCAAGATCGGCGTGCGCGGCGTGATCCTGTCGCCCACGCGAGAGCTCGCCGTGCAGACGCTGCGCTTCGCCAAGTCGCTGGCCAAGTTCACGGGCATCAAGATCTCGCTGATCGTCGGCGGTGAAGGCATGGAGGCGCAGTTCGAGATGATCGCGTCCAACCCGGATGTGATCGTCGCCACGCCCGGCCGTCTCATGCACCACTTGCAGGAGATCCCGGATTTCAACCTCAAGGTCGTCGAGTACGTGGTCTTCGATGAAGCCGATCGTTTGTTCGAGATGGGTTTCGCCGAGCAGTTGGAAGAAGTGCTCAAGACCATGCCCACGAGCCGCCAGACGCTGCTGTTCTCGGCCACGCTGCCCAAGGCGCTCGTGAGCTTTGCACGAGCGGGTCTCAACGACCCAGAGCTCATTCGTCTGGATGTCGAGAACAAGATCTCGGAGAACCTCAAGATGACGTTCTTCACGGTGCGCTCGGCCGACAAGCCAGCATTGTTCCTGTACATGGTCCGCGAGTTCATCCCGAAGGACGACCAGACCATCGTGTTTGCGGCCACGCGCCACCACGTCGAGTTCCTCCACGAGCTGCTCAAGGCCAACCACATCGAGTCGTCGCTCGTGTACGGTGACATGGACCAGGCATCGCGTAAGATCAATATTGGCAAGTTCCGTGCCAAGAAGACCAACCTCCTCATCGTGACGGACGTCGCGGCCCGTGGTATCGATATCCCGCTGCTTAACAACGTGCTCAACTACTCGTTCCCACCGACGGCCAAGCTGTTTGTCCACCGTGTCGGTCGTGCGGCGCGTGCCGGACGCAGCGGTGCGGCGTTCAACTTTGTGGACCCGGACGAGACGCCGTACATGGTGGATCTGCACCTGTACATTGGCCGTCGCCTCGAGGACTCTTCGCCCGTCAAGGCCAAGGCGTACTCTCTGGAGACGATGACGGTGCCTGACATCCACTACGGTGCATTCCCGAATGAGCTCATCGACCAGGAGACCGAGCACACGGCCGATACGCTGCTCAACAACCCATCCGTGCAGCCGCTCGTTAAGGTTTGCGACAACGCCTACAAGATGTACACGCGCACGCGAGCGGATCCGTCCAAGCTGTCGATCAAGCGAGCCAAGGAACTCCACACGACCAAAGTGCACCCGTTTTTCCTGGCCGAGTACGTCCAGAGCGAAGCCAAGGTGGACAAGGTCGCGTACATTGAGTCGCTGCAGAGCTTCCGTCCGCAGCAGACGATCTTCGAGGTCTCGACGGGCGCACAGTCGCTGAAGAAGACGGCGCCGACGCTGATCATGATGAAGAAGAAGCGAAAGCTCCACGAGAAGATCATCGTCAAGAAGAAGTCGGAGAAGGGCGAGGAAGACGACGAGTATGCGCATCTCAAGGGCGACGACGACTTCAAGTACGAGAAGAAGGTGAAGGAGGATGCGTCGGAGGACGGCGACGAGGCCGCTGACGAGCAGATGGAGGAGCAGCCAAAGAAGAAGACCGTGTTCCTGTCCAAGTTTGAGCGCAAGCAGCTGAAGAAGCGCCTGGCGGCCGGCGAAAAGGAGGAGGATATCATGAAGCAGCTTGCCGCGGCCAAGGAAGCCAAGGTCATGACCCAGGGAGCTGCTGGTGGCGAGGGCGACGAGGACGATGACGAGATCAAGGAGATTGTGCGCGAAGATGGCGACGACTCGAAGAGCCAATTCAAGGACAAGGAGAACTACATTGGCTACATGAAGGCTGGCGACTACGTGACCGAGGAGTTCCTGTCCAAGGGCGCCGACGGTGGCTCGAACGCCTACCAGGACTCGCGTATGGAGGAGGCGGTGCTGGACGTGAACCCGGATGAGACAGCCGAGATGAACAAGAAGCGTCGTGTGCTGCACTGGGACACTCGTAAGAAAAAGTTCGTCAAGACGGCCGTCAGCGAGATCACAGCTTCCGGTGCGATCAAGCGCCGCAACGAGAGTGGCGCCGTGGTCAAGAAGAAGCACCTGACGGGCGAGCTGTACAAGAAGTGGCAGCAGCGCAACCACAAGCGCGTGTTCACGGGCGGCGAAGAGGGCGAGGACGACGGCGGCGACGGCAAGCGCCTGGACTACCGCCACGGCAAGAAGCCTCGCCTCATGCCGTCGAGCAAGACGAGCGTCAACAAGTACGCCAAGGACGAGCTGCTCAGCGAGAACAAGATCCGCAAGGAAGAGCAGCGCAAGGCGCGGTCGCGTGGCGTCAAGGTGCAGTCCAAGCCCCAGTCCAAGCGCGGCAAGGGAAACATCCGCGGCAAGACCCACGGCGCGCCGTCGCGAAGCAAAGCCATCATCCGGAGATAGACATGTTTATAATACAGAACCGCTTCATCGTACTGCAAGCATGTTTGTTTGTTTGGTGGTGGCATCGTTTGTTCGTGTATGGAGAAATCAATGAAGAACACTTCTGTGGACTACTACTACTACTGGTCGAGAGAGTGATTGAGGAACAGTGGTGTCCGGGGGAGGGCCTACGTGAGGATCAACTTGAGCGCGTTCTTGACGGCGAGACTCACGTCCTTGTGGACGGCACGCACAGTGACGCGGTACGAGTTGGTAGCTGGGTTGGCTTCGATCCGCGCCAGCACGCCGACCGAGATCTTGTCACCCGTGGGGGCAGGCGTACCTGTGCGGTACGTGCCGGCGACGGTGACCGAATTGCCAGCAGCGTCGATGCCCTACAGTCAAACACGCCACACACACAAAGGATCAGCGACTGGGATTACAAGAGAGAGAGACAGAGCTAGCCACGGTCTCACATCGGCCTGTGCGAACTTGATGGTCTCCGTTAACCACTTCTTGGTCTGGGCGAGGTCAATCTTCTGAGTCGAGGTCACGACCTCCTGTTGCTCACGCTCCTGGCCTTCCAGCGCACCCCAGCGCTTCATAAAGTCCTCGCCACTGAGCTTCACAGGCTCAAGGAACGACACGGCGTGGCACGGCAGCGTGAGCGGGTACGAGTAGCTCGAGCCGTTACGCGAGAACGAGACCTTGAGTCCTGGCGGCGACACAAACGGCGTCATGGACTCGATCATGATCGACTGCTTGACCTGCTGCTTGCCGGCCACGGTGGGTGGCACTTCTTCGGCCTGGAGACGGAACGCGGGGCTCTGGTCGACCTGGATCTTAAAGTTACTGAGCGTGTCGTTCGTCTTGTTGCCGATGAAGAACCCGATGCGGCCCTGCGAGCCTCGGTACTCGTGCTTGACGCCGATCTGCATCACGTCGTTTTCAAACAGAACGCCTTGTGGAGCCAGCAGTAAGTTTCGCATCCACTCCTTGAGCTTGGGCTCGAGGGCAGGGTCAATACCACCGCCGCCCGACGATGGAGCGCCTCCACCAAACACGTCGGCGAGTTCGGAGACCGGGTTGGGGCCACGAATCGACTCGGACCCAGCGTAACCGCCGCCTGTCTTGCCCTTCTCCGGCGAATCGAGCGACAGCAAGTCCACTTCCTTCTCTTCTGCGACTTCCACGCGCGTCGCACCACGCGATCCTGTACGGGACTCGGTGCTGGTCTCGCCTCCTTCGGTGTTGTTGGCCGCCTTTTGCTGGTTGCGGAGTCGCACAGTGAGAGCCGACTCGCGGTTTTCCGGGAAGATCGGCATGGGCTCGAGCACGCGCTTCATGATCTCGTCGCTGACCTGGTGCAGACCCAAGTACTCGCAGGCTCGCTGCTGGATCTCCAAGTCCATGTTGGTCATCGACTTCTTGAAGACCTCGAGCACGCGCGGACGGATCTCTTCGAACAGGTTCTCCATCTTGACAAACGCCGTGAGCAGGAGACACTTGGTGGGCACGCTCGCGAGCACGTAGTGCTTGTGGAGCACGTCAAACTGCTGCTCGCTCGAGCTGTCGGGCTCCTCGCAGATCAAGTAACCGAACTCGCCGAGCACGTACGCGCCGAACTTGCACGTCGTCTCGTCCACGTGCTTGGGTTCGAGCGCACGGAACATGACCTGGGCCGTGTACTTCTGGAGCTCTTCCTTGTTGGTCACGATCTGCACGACACGGTGCCACACGTCGTCCGGCACCTGCGAGCCGGCGATCGTGATCAGCTGGAGCACGGTGTCCACGTACCAGCGTAAGTTCTTGGCGTATTTCTCCGCCAGAATCGCGGCCTTGAGCACGATCTCCTCACGGATCGGACCCTCGGCGATCGCCAGGTAGTTGACCAGCTCCCCGACGATCTCGAGCGCGTTGTCCGAGTCACAGATCGAGAAAAGCAGGTCCAATGCACGACGGCGCACCGAGTTATCGGCATCCTTGAGCGAAAACAGCACCGTGTTCTTGTGCTCCTTGATCGCCGCCGAGTCGCCCTCGAGTCGCACGAGTCGGTACATGGAATCCAGGCCGATGTAGCGGATGTTGGGCTCCGAGACCGAGATGAACTTGGCCAGGATCTGGATCGCCATGTCCTTGAGCTTTGGGTCCGCGAGCTTTTTGCCCTGCGCGATCACGAGGTTCACTGTCTCAATCAACACTGCGTAGGCAGCGTTGTACTTGGCACCCTTGCCTGGCGTCGGACGCGACAGCACGCGACGCAGCGTATCCGTGAGCTTCTCGTTCAGCGACTGGTCCTCGATCGGCCCGAACTGCTGCAGCAGACGCAGCAGCTTGACCTGGAGCCACGGCGCGGGCGTGTTGTAGTACATATAGTCACGCGGACACGCCTTGTGGACCACGAGCTGTGTGAGTCGCGCGATGCACACCTCGATCAGCGACCGGAACGTCGTCGGGTGGAGCGACAGCGCCGTCTGCAGCAGGCTTGCCGCCGACGTCACGACGCCTAAGTGGGTCTCGCTCATGAGCGTGTGGAGCCGCGGCTCCAAGTCTTCCAGCGGGATGAGCTCCGGGTTGGGAGGGAGCATGCGACGCGCACACATCGCCGCCTTCTTACGGACGTGGGCGATGCTGCTCGAGCTCATGAGCAGGTGCACGACGTCCGGTGCCAGAGCCTCGGAGAACTCGGTGCCGCCCAAGTTGGCGACGCAGCACAGTGCGAGACACTGGTTCGCGGCCTCGGGCGACTTGAGGTCGTTGCGGATGCAGTTGATCACGAGCGTCATGAGCTCGTCGGAGCTCTTAAGCAGGATGGAGCAGCCCAGATACCCGAGACACTTTTCCGAGTACTTGGTGCCCGACACGAGGTTGATGACCTGCATGTGGCCAAAGTCGATCTCGTAGCCCAGCATGTAGATGTAGATGATCTTCCACGCGTACTTCTTCTTGTCGTACGAGTTGAGCGTCGTCGACTGCGTGAACTTCTGCCGCATCTTCGCGAGCTCCTTGTCCACACGCTTCTGCTCCTCGTCGCGGGACGTGCACGCGCGCATCTCACTGATAAAGTTGTTCAAGCCACGCGCACTGAACATCGCCATGGCTGTCGACGGGGAGGATCCGGAGGATCTCGATGGCTTTTGGTATGCAGGAAGAGTCGAATGCTACGCTGGAAGTGCGGCGGCCGCAGGCAGCAGATCAATAGAGAAAGAGAGAGAGAGAGAGAGAGAGAGAAGGACGCGAAGCGGCGTGAGAGGAACGGATCTTGAAGGGACGCGAGCCATACAACCTTCAAGGTCGGCGGTTATGGAACCTGCCGAAGCGACTGGTCCGTTTTGGAAACCTGCCATAGCGACTACAGGATACTGTGACTCAATCGCCTAGCTTGATACTCCTGGTGATGATACTGACACTGTTCGTAAGTTATTGGTCTCCCTCACCTCGTGGTCTCTTGGCGTATTCGTGCGTAAGCTGCTCCAACGCGAGGCTCACGAGCGGCTTGGGTAGCAGCACAGGCACGAGTGGCTGGATGGCCAGCACTTTGAGGTCGCGCTGGTACTTGTTGTCGTTGTTCTGTCGGTTCTGCGCTGGCTGGTAGCTGAAGGAGACGCGAAGCCCCAGCAGCAGCTCCTCCAGCAGCGACGGAAGCGAAGGGTACTGCATCAGAAGCTGCTCATCAAAAGCGAGGCGTCAATCAATCAGACATAGTACTAGAAATGACTGTGGTGGTGATGCTAGTATGATCCTACCGTGCGAAGTCTGGACGCAGGCGTGCCCATGAGCGTCTGCGTGACCTCGTCGAAGAGCATGGCGTCTCGCACGTCCATGTCCATGAGCAGCGTGAGCTTGAGGCGGTATTTGTAGGCGACAGCGTCCGTCTTGGTGGTTGTACCGCACGCAGAGCACGTGACGTCTTCACAGCCAAGCGCCACGCGTTGCAGCGCCGCATTCAGCGACGTCTGGCAGCGTGGACAAGCCGCGTAGCTGCTCATCAATCAGGGCAGAGCAATCATTCATCAATAATTGTCCTCACGCGACGACCACAATAATGGCAAAAACTGCATGGGCACACGTACATCATGTCGCGCAGAAGGGCTCGATCGACGACTGCGGACGGCACGTGGACGTTGGCGGCGTAGCTCTTCCTGGGAGGCGCTGCCATCGTGGATCGGCTCACAATAATTGGCGGTTTGGCGCCAAGGCCACTGATTGACCCAATGTCACACCCAATAATTATTGCAGGAGTGATGGGCGTCATTGTGTGAAGAGCGCTACAAAATAATGAGAGGATCCCAATTATGGAGCCGCGTCGTGCGGGGGCGCGTGGCCTGTACACCTCGCCGGACGATGGCGACGCTGCCACGGCCGAGCGAGACTCTTGTCGATGCTGCCAGCAGTCATTGGCAGTCGCTCGTGACACCAAACGTCGGAGAAGCGCTGCTGAATGACGGGTTCTGTGTGATTCCGGCCGCCTTTCCGGCTGAATTCACCAAGATGCTGCGCGACGAGATGCAATATCTCCACGAGACCAAGCAAATGTACGCCAACTCGACCCATATAACGATCCAGGGCGAGCAGAAGCCCACGCTGCTGGAGAAGCACCACATCCTGGAGACGGAGCTCGTGCTGCCCGAGATTCGCCAGCAAGTGCCGACGCTCGAGTGGTTTTTCGACTCGCAACAAGTTTTTGAGGCCATTGAGCGCGTCACGCCGTCGTGGCTTGAGCTCAGTGGGTACATGGTGAAGCTGCAGTACAATCAAGGCCACGGCGGGTGTTTCCCGATGCATTTTGACTCGTACGGCGACGACGGCAAGTGCATCACGGCCGTGCTGTATCTGAACGAGCACTGGTCCGAGGGAGACGGAGGCGAGATCGTGTTGTACCCGTTCCCACGACGTCAAGAGCCAGTTGTGGTTCCTCCATTGGACGGGCAGCTCGTGTTTTTCTCGTCCCAGCAAATGCTGCACCGCGTGCTGCCCGCGACCAAGCCGCGCTTCTGTCTCACGACGTGGATCTACTCGAGTCCAACACCTCAGACACGAGCAGCCAGTGTGAGCCACTACCAGTCGAATCTGTCGCCTTCTGAGTACAAGCTGCAGGTGCTGGAGAAGATCGTTCGCTCGAGCTTCCGCCGCCATCTCGCGAAGCTGTATCATGGCCATGAGTGGGCGACGTCTCTCCACGAGTCGCATCTTCCGACCCACGAATTCGCCAAGTACATGGAGACCCACGACAGAGAAGTCGCCATGGTCGAAGCAGCGACAGCGCAGATGCTGGGCAAGTTCCGTGTCAAAGACCCTGAGCAGCCATCGAGTCTGCCAGCCAACGCCGAGACACTGATAGAAGCCATCCAGCACGACGAACAGATCCAAATGCTGCTGCGAGGCGTGCCGATTGCTTGGTTTTAATCGAAACGTACAAGAAAAACACTCCTACTGCGTGCATCCACGCGAGACAGTCTTCCACATCTTGGCCCCGGAGCCCTGCACGTAAAGCTGGTCCGTGAGGTTCGCCACGACGCACGAGTGGTTGGGCAGAATCACCATCTTCTGGCCGATGCCGGGGGCCGGGATGCCTTCCGCCTGTTTGATCCAGCCGTGCTCTTCCGACAGCTTCTTCACCTCCCAGCACAGCACCTCCTTGCCCTCTCGCGTCGTAAACTTGTGGGATGTTGGCTCTTTCTCGAGGAGCTCAAAGTCCTTCTCGAGGAACGCCAGGCCGTAGCACTGGGCACCAAACTCATCCGGATTTCCTGTGCGTGGTCTACATAGAGCAGGACGACAGTCAGTTACGTATGCTAGCAGGGATGATGTTGCTTGTAGAGGATAGAGGGCTGCGTACGCGTCTGAGCTTAGCACCTTGGAGCCCGAGTCGACGATGAAGTAGTGCGAGTTGGCGCTCACGACGGTTACCAGCACGGCCAGCGACACGTCCTTGATCGTCGTCAGGCCAATGCGCACGGGCGTGCGGTCCAGGAACACGTAGTTTCCTGGACGGATCTGCAGTATGCAACACACGTCAGTGATTCCCGAGCAATTTCCACACGCAACCACTATCCTGCTGACCTCCGTGATGCCGTGGAAGTCCTTGCGTGCGAGCTCCGTCAGCGTGCTGCCACAGGAGACTGTAGGCACTGGAATTCCATGCTGTATGCCCACATCCACACAGTCAGCATCAACGTGAAAACCTCCCACCGCTAGGATCCTCTCACCGCCTCAATCGCGTCCTTGATGCGGACCATGATCTGACGCTCCTGCTCTGCGACAGCCGTGCATTCCTCCACCGACGTACATGCATACGCGTGGCCTACAACACCGCGATCTTCATCAGAAAGCAGCATCTCCCGACACTCACACAAACAACATTAATCAAACGCACCAGCGTGGGACAGGATGCCTTCAAACTCCAGGTGCGTGGACTTGTGGATGCGCTGCGCGAACTCGAGCAGCCGTGGGTCGTGCTCCTCGAGTCCCACGCGGTGGTACCCGACGTCGATGTGGAGCAGCACCTTGGGGTTGTAGTCGCACGCGATGGACGCCTTTTCCACGGCGTCCAGACCCTGGACCGAGTCCACAGTAATACGCAGCTCGATGCCGAACTGCTCCGCCGCCACGAGCAGCTTGCTGACCTTGGCCATCTGCACGACTGGGTACGCCAGCAGGATGCTCTTGAGCTCCTTGAGCCCGCTGTGGAAGAACTTGAGCGCCTCCGACGGCTTGGAAACCGTGATGCCGCACGCGCCATTTTGTAGCTGCATGGCCGCGATCTCCAGCGTCTTGTGGGTCTTTACATGCGGCCGCAGCTGCACGTGGTTGGCCAGCGCGAGCTGCTGCATGTGGTGGACGTTGTGGCGCAGTCGCGCCTCGTCCACCATCACGCTGGGCGTCACCATCCACTCGCGCATCTTCACGTCCAGGTACAGTGTGGTGAGCTTCTCGATGCAAGTGATCGTGTGGGGGATGTTGCGCGAACGCCACTTGAAGATGCAACATTGATGAGCAAATGTGACACGAAGGTCGCACGAATTGTGCGTTTCTACCATTTCTATCTAGGAGTAATGGTCAGTCAGACACTGAGCCACCAGTGGGCACTGCCCTCCAGCAACGATGCAAGGGGAATGTCGCGACGACTTCGATGAAGGGGATTGGGCGGCGCGATACGATGCCGACATGCGGCCTCTCGAGGTGACGAACCGATTGGATGATGGAAAAGACGAAGAGCTATCTGAAGATGCAGCCACGGTCCCGAACAAGTCAGTGGTTGAGCCGCAGCGCGCCGTACTCGGTGACCAGTGCCCCATTTGTCTCCATGCACTCGAAGACCCCGTGATGATCCAGGGCTGCTTCCACGTGTACTGCTACGCGTGCATCGCCAACTGGGTGCGCAACCTAGCGCTTCATGGCGTCCGCACGCCCACGTGCCCGCTGTGTAAGCGCGCATTCACTAGCGCGTACACGGACGTCGTGTCTGAGACAGAATACCAAGTCATCCGCTTTGACGGCAGCGGATCCGGAAGACGGCAGCTGAGTCCCCTGACGGACGCCATACTATGCCGCTCTATGATCTACCACTGGCGCATGCGCGTCGTGCGTGTCAATGGTGTGGATGTTCGCGACTTCACGCTGGAGACAGCCCCCAGACCCGTCAAGACACTCAAGCGAGAGTACGCAGAATGGATGGAGCGTGAGCTGCGTGCATGTGTAGGCCCTGACATCGACCTCACAGTGTTCGTAACACTCATCGAGTCGGTTCTGGGGAACCCGGTGAAGAAAAGCGTCGCGTGGAAGGAGCTCCAGGCGACGCTGGAGCCGTTCCTCCTCGAAGACACATTCATTTTCGTACGGGAGCTGTCACTCTTCCTGAGCTGCCGCCTGAACATGCAAGCGTACGACAATGCTGTCGAGTACTGCTGCTCGAGTGGCTCCCAAGCCTGCGATCTCCAGTCTTGCTGCGGGAATACAGGATAGTGTTTATTATGTGTGCATGTATACTCCCTCGCGACGCATCTCGTCGCCAAAGTCAGCTTACGCCTTGCCCAACACAAGCGCGAGCAGCGCCATGCGCACGTACATGCCGTTCTCCATCTGGCGGAAGTACGCGGCGCGTGGGTCGGCGTCCACTTCCTCGGTGATCTCACCCACGCGCGGCAGTGGGTGCATGATGATCATGCTCTTCTTGGCTGGAGCGATCGTCGCCGGGGTGATAATGAAGCTGTCCTTGACGGCATTGTACTCTTCCTCCGACTCGAAGCGCTCCTTCTGCACGCGCGTGACGTACAGCACGTCGCTCTGCGCGATGACCGAGTCCAGGTCCGCCGTCTCGTGCTGCTTCACGCCCTTGGCTGCCAGCTCATCGAAGATGTAACGAGGCATCTTGAGGCTCTCAGGCGAGACGTAGTTGATCGAGACGCCGAAGAGCGCCAACAGCTTGGACAGCGAGTGCACCGTGCGGCCGTTCTTGAGGTCGCCGACCATCGTGATCACCTTGCCCTGAAGGTCGCTCGTACCCAGCTCGCTGTAGATCGTGTACAGATCCAGCAGCGCCTGTGTCGGGTGCTCGCCAATGCCATCACCAGCGTTCAGCACCGGCTTGGCCGTAGCCGCCGCAGCAATCGCAGCCGTGCCCTTCACTGGGTGGCGGAGGACGATGGCGTCCGCGTAGCACGCCATGCAGCGGATGGTGTCGGACAACGTCTCGCCCTTCTTGACCGACGACGAACTCTCGTTCACCGACACCACGAGACCACCCAGACGCAGCATGGCCGACTGGAACGAGCAGCTTGTGCGCGTGGACGGCTCATAGAACACGGCGGCCAGCAGCTTGCCCTTGAGCAGGTCCGAGGCGCCGGCGCTCTTGACCATGGCCTTCATCTCGTCGGCCACACGCAGCACGCGCTTGGCGCTGTCCACGCCGAACTGCTCCACCGAGAGGATGTCCTCGCCCTCCCACTGGCCCACACCGGGCTTCGCATCCAGCGTCGCCATCGTCTTCCTTGGGTTGTTGCTTGTGGTGCCTGGAGCTGCCCAAATGGAATGGATACGACGTGTGCGGTGCCACACAACCGATCCAAAACTCGAAACGCATCTCGCATGGATGTCACTATCCCATCCACACGATTTCCATAGTCACTATACTGCGGGTTTACGGTATC
This sequence comes from Pythium sukuiense, assembly GCA_023334995.1. NCBI lineage: Eukaryota > Oomycota > Peronosporomycetes > Pythiales > Pythiaceae > Pythium > Pythium sukuiense. The sequence continues at coordinate 55,275 of JAADVL010000074.1, read as the reverse complement.
TCTTCGACAAAGTACGCTTTTCGAATCCTTGGAGCCCGTGGACCGCGCACTTTGCGAAGTAGCTCAAGGTGCGAACAGCTCAAGGCAGCCGGGACGATCATGGCGGACTCGAGCTCTTCCTCGCCGACGCCTTCAGGCGTCGCGTCTGTGTCTGTGGGCGTGGCGACGCCGCCACCAGGTCAGTCCCAGGCCCCGACGCCCGACAGCAAGGCCAAGACCAAGCAGGGCGCCGGCAAGCGGCTCAATGACAAGCAGCGCGTGGAGATCATCCAGCTCTCGGAGAACTCCAAGATCTCCAAGCGCCAGCTCGCTGACAAGTACGGCGTGAGCGAGGCCGCGATCCGCAAGCTGCTGCTCAAGAAGGACGACTTCCTGCAGCGCTACTACGACACGCCCGAGGAGATCCGCGACCAGCGGCTGCGCGGGAAGACTCAGCGTCTCAGCCACGACCCGCTCACGGCCGTGTACGGAGCGGGCGGTGCCGGCGTGGGCGTCGGCCTCAGCCTGTCTACGAAGGATGGAGGTGTCCATCCACTGGCGTTTGGAGCAGGAGCTGGTGCGTTGGCGTCGAGCGTCAAGAGCCTGTACCCGCCGGATGAACCGTGGAAGCAAGGCCTGAACGTGCTTGGCGGCAAGGTCACGCCGTTCGTGAAGAACTTCCTCCAGAGCAAGCCTCAGCGCGACGCTGCCGCCGCTGTGGGCGACGTGATGGCTGAAGGAGCAGCCATTGCTGCGGCCGAGGGCGCTGTTGCCGATGACCTGGAAGGCGCCACCGTGGATACGGACCAGCCCCTGCCAAGCCACGTGGACTGGGTGGGCTTCGCACGTATGCTGCGTGACATCCGCCGAGCCTTCCACCGCTATCCAGAGACCGGCTACCAGGAGTTTAACACCCAGGCGTTCATCCGTCGCTTCTGTGAGAACTCACTGCGGATCCCTGGCAAGAACATCCGTGCAGTTGCTGGCACGGGGCTGGTGATTGACGTGTGCTACGAGAACGCAACGATCTCACCAAATGACAAGCGCAAGCTACCTGTGCTAGCATTCCGTGCCGACATGGACGCGTTGCCCATCGAGGAGATGAACGACCATCTGCCGTACTGCTCTACGCAGAAGAAGAACCGCAAGGACGTCCGCAAGCGCAAGAAGCGAAAGACTGTGGGCGGCTCTGTTGCTACCGGCACCAACGACTCCACGGTCTCAGCTGACAGTGTGGACGATGCTTCGTCGTTGGCTGCACCAATCGACGTGGACGCTGAGTCAGCACGCGACGAGGACATGGAGTTGCCTGTGGACGTGTCAGTACTTGCCTCCCATTCGTCGGGTGAAGCCGACGACCACGACCATGACGACGGTGGCAGCGGATGCGTCTCGCCTGCCGCGCACATGTGCGGACACGACGGCCACATGGTCATGGTGCTCGGCCTGCTCGCGCTAGTCGTTCGTCAGGCACACTTGCTGCCTCGCGACACATTCGTGCGGTTCCTCTTCCAACCAGCGGAGGAAGGACCCGGAGGAGCTGAGAAGATGATCGAGGAAGGCGTGCTGCAGGACGTCGATGAGGTCTACGGTCTCCACAACGCTCCGTTCCCACTGTACAGTGTGCACGTGCGTCCGGGCCCCGTGATGGCCCACGAGGTCGAGTTCTGGATCGATATCAACGGCGTGGGCGGCCACGGCTCCGCTCCTCAGAACTGCGTGGACTCGATCCTTGCTGGTGCCATGGTCGTGCAGGCCATCCAGTCGATCGTGAGCCGCTCGCTGTCACCCATTGAAAGCGCAGTCGTGTCGGTGACACAGTTCCGCGGCGGTGACACCAACAACGTGATCCCTGCCAAGGTGCACTTGGCCGGCACGATCCGCGACTTCGATCTGGCTGTAGCCGAGAAGATCAAGCAGCGCATGGAGCAGATCGTCCACTCGACGTGTCTGGCGGCAGGCGCCACGGCCCAAGTCACGTTCAAGGACAGCTACCCGCCGGTTGTCAACCACTACGAGGAGACGCGGCTCGTGCAGCAGGTGTCGATCGACACGGGGCTGTTCGTGAGCGAGGACGGTCTGCCTCTCATGGCGTCGGAGGACTTCTCGTACTTCTTGCGTGACCGCAAGGGCTGCTTCTTCTTCCTGGGCACCAAGGAAGACGGCGACGAGGACAAGTCGCGCGCCTTGCACTCGAACGAGTTCGACTTCAACGACAAGGCGATCCCGCTGGGCATCCGCGTGTTCCTGGGCGTGCTGCAGAGCCGCCTGCAGTGCCAGTTGCTGAACGTCGAGGACTTGCAGGACTTCCAGGTCGCCATGGAGCGGATCGTCGGCTGAGGACACGGCGCGGGCATGAGCATGATCGTGTGATCGCTGCGTTGCACACACACGAGCATGGCATGCCTGCGGAGAAACAACACACCCATCCTTTTAAGAAGGGAGGGGGGCTCAAGACAAGGACAGAGAGCTTACAGAGACAAGGGACAGAGATCGATACATGTATTAGTGAAGGTGTCGTCGGTGGCATGGCATGCTTGGAGTGGAGTACCCAAGGTCGTCATGATGCCACGACTGTCCTGGGGAAACGTACTCAGATAGCGAGATTTCGTTCGAACTGACTTCTAATCCCGCTGGCCGGGCTATGTGCTGGCGGCTAGTTCGTCGCGTTGTGCTGCGGATCCAGCTGTTGACATGCTATTCACTTTTTGGCGGACGCATTTCCAGATCTCTCTGGACGGCCGCCTGAGTCGACTGAACTCCAAAATCTTTCGTTGGTCTAACGTTACCGGTATGGAGTCTTGTAGACTGCACGGTCGGTTGATGAACTGCGGGTGCTGGTCTCACCAGCGGGGTGCTTACCGAGCAGACACACCAGGTGGCACAAGCTACAACCCAGGAAAACCCAGACCCAACCCAACCCAGCCGAGGGCGGCGAGAGCTACCAACACCTTGAATTGGTAATCGATCGTCCATTACAACAATGTCTTCCGAAGACTCTTCCTGATATTTCTCAGCCAATGGTGAGCACGCCAGTGGCTGGCAGCCACTGGCTGCTGGTTACGTTCACACAGATTGCCACCATTTTCGTGGGAGATGTGGGAGCGCCCTATGTGTTGCGCACTGTAGTTTACAGAATCCGCCGTCCTCGACTCGAGTAACCCCAACTTGGGGTCCCCAAGCAACAACGTGACGGACTCGCAGATCGACAGCTGACGTTTTCATTCATTCTATCCATCCACAATTGTCCCCCAGCTGTCACTAAGCTCTGGCTTGTACCCCAACCCCTCCTCCCTGCCTCTTCGTGCGTGCGTTGTGTTGTGTTGTGTTGTCTTGCAGTGCACAGCTTTGCAATCCCAAGTCCGGGAGAGCCGAGCAATCCAAAGACGAGGATGGCGTCCATCCCATCCGGAGTTCCGGATCCGAAGACCACCATTTCCAGAAGTGCCTCCCAGTCAACACCCCCGACGAGAAAGTACACCATCGACGAATATGAAGGTCTTGAGTGTGCTCCGTACGACGCTTCTCGTGGCCGCCGTGCTCGGCATGTGCGCCGCCGACGCCAAGAAGCACAAGCTGTGTGACGCCGATGGCCACGCCGTGCCGGCGCCGACGCCTGCCAAGTCCAACAACGCTGCCAAGAAGGAGTCAGCCACGGTCAACACGCCCGTGATCGTGCCGACCGTCACGCCAGCGCCAATTAAGCCACAGGTCGCCGGTGAAGGAGACAACGTCGAGGATGAGGACGACGACGACAACGACGATGCTCCAGTGGCTCCATCGACCCCTGCTGCTCCTGCCGCCCCTGCCGCCCCCGTGTCGCCTGCCTCGCCAGCGGCTCCAGGCCCGGCTCCTGCCTCCTCGCCTGCTTCCACGCCAGCTCCTGCTCCTGCCGCGGGTGCCGCGACCAACGCCGGCTCCATCAAGGGATCGTTTGCCTACAAGGGCAAGAACGCCGGTGGTCCAGGCACGTATCAAATGGTCACGAACGTCGGCCAGTGCGCCAAGACCCCGCACTCCATGTCCAACCCAGTCTCGCCGCTAGATGACGACCTCACGCTCGTCTTCCGTGGACCGATGACGATCCACAACATCGCCATCTTCGACGGCTCGAGCGGCGCCTGGACCAAGGTGTCGTCGTACGCCAAGGGCGGCGCGACCACCAACATGGTGTTCCTGAACAACCGCAACATCGACTACAACGGCGCGTCGTCCCCACAGGGCTTCGCCACGGCCGATGGCAAGGGTAAGGCCAACAGCCCCACCCAGTTCGCTGGTGAGCTCGCGCAGGCGTCCAGCCCAAACAGCAACTCGGTCTACGCCGACGAGAAGACTGGCGCTGAGGTCAACATCTTCCAGGACAAGAAGTGCGGACAGGGTGCCGACTGCAAGGGCTACTACGACAAGGACGGCACAGCCTACCTCGGCTGGGGTGGCGCCAAGAAGATCTTCGTCACCAAGGTGCAGATGCCAAACGGCGGCTCGCCAAACCTGCCAGCGATCTGGGCTCTGAACGGCCAGATCGTACGCTCGGGCCAGTACGGCTGCAACTGCCGTGGCATGGGCAAGGGCGGAGGCTGCGGTGAGCTCGACATCGCCGAGGTGCTGGACAAGGACACGAGCGTCGTGGCCACGCACTACTACTACTACGAGGACGGCACGGGACATGACTCGTGGGGCAAGCGCCCGACGAGCGCGCCGACGACCTACATCACGGTCATCGACGAGAGCTACGGCGTCAAGGTGCTGGAGATCGGCGGCGACGACTTCGACTTCAACGCCGGCTCGCTCTCGAGCGACGTCGTGAGCAAGTGGCTCAGCTCCTAAGTGTAGAGATACTGTACTTTGACTGTACTGCCTGGTCTCAGTTTTGGACACCGTACTGTAGTATCCCACCGCGACACCACTAAATGCAAAGCGAGGACTGTTGTTTTACTCCATTTCGTTGAGCTCGTGTCGCTCACGCTGTGCGAGGCGGCGCGTGATGATCGAGGCAGTTGTCGGTGGCTCTAGGCGATGGCTGAGAAGTCGACGACGATCTTGGATTTGTCTGTGTGGTGCTGACGGTACTGGACGCCTGCCATGTCGAGGAGGCGGCGCGACGCGACCATCTTCCAACTGCTGGCACAGTGAGATGAAGGTGTGAGCTACTGATGCACCGAGGGAGTGAAAGGGAGATAGATAGATGGAGGAGACGTACTCGTCGTGGTACTTGTCCGAGAGGAAGACGATGTGCTTGATGCCAGACTGGATGATGAGCTTGGCACACTCGTTGCACGGAAACAACGCCACGTAGATCTACAAGTGCACACAGTGTTCATCAGCATCCACACCTCCAACATACAGTGGCAACGCCCTGGTGGTATCGCACCGTGCAGTTCTTGAGGTCGGACGAGTTCTTGTTGAGGATGGCGTTCATCTCAGCATGGCACACAAACTGTATTGTGCCAGCAGTAAGACAAGAGAGAGGCAGGGATCTATCAGCGTGTTTGAAGTGGCAGTGAGAAAGGCGGATATGATCGTACAGGGTACTTTGTATCGAGCGGGTCGCCCGAGGAGCTCTCGCGAGCCCACGGCAGGGTCTCGTCACTGCAGCCGTTCGGGAAGCCGTTGTAGCCGATGCCCACGATCTTCTTCTCCTCGTTCACGATGCTATGGCGTCACAAGAACCGTCAGCTACTGCGGGAAGGAGGTCACTTGGTCACCCACAACGCAACGTACCAGGCACCGACCTGCGTGGACGGATCTACAGATCATCACACACCAACAAGCTCACACTCAACATCAAGGCATGTCGAACAGACTCAGTTAGCTATAGACCCACCTTTGGAACGCATGGCGCTGAGAAAAGCGACGCTCATGAAGTAGTCGTCCCATGAGATGTAGTCCGTGCGCTTCTTCACGCCATTGGACTCAGTCGTCGCTGCCGTTGAGGCCGCAGCGGCTCGTTTCCGACGCGCCGCAGGCGCTGCCTGTGCCACGGGAGGCGTGGCCGACGACTCCTCTGCCTGCTCAGCTTTCTCGCCCACGTCTTCATCCGGCGCTGTGCTCACGCGGCGCTTCTTGCGGCCACTAGCAACCGCATTGATCGCCGTCTGCAGCGAGAACGACGCCGCCGCCTCAGCGAGCTTGCTCTGCTTGACTGCCTTGGCCACAGCAGCCGAGCCCACGGCCTTGGGTGACAGCGGCGGCGTCATCTGCATCTCGTCGGCACACTCGAGCAGCCAGTCCGGATGCTTGAGCATCACGTGCTGCTTGAGATTCGTGTACCCATGCTTGAGGCTCTGGATGCGCACCTTGCCACAGCGGCAGCGGAAGTGCGACAGGTCCTCGTCGGCATCCTCGGGCGCCTCCACCTGCGTGTAGAAGCGCTCCTTGATCTTGCGGCCCGAGAGCTTCATCTCCGTCCACAGCGCGCTCGTCGCCGCTGCCGACGCCATTTGGCTGGAATTATTGTGGAATTGTTGGACCGCTTGAGGGACAAAACGGCTCGCCAATTTGTCCCTCCACACAATTATTTATGGATTTCAGCCAATCAGGAAGCGGTTGGTGGTGTTTTCAGCCAATTATTGAATAGGTATTGTGTTTGGATTGGCTGATCCGGACTTCGACTGATGGGAATGCCTAGTGTCGTCTGAGCTCATGATGATGGCATCTCCATTATATAGGCGCTTAAATGTACATGGTCTATGAGGCCGCTCTAGAAGGACATGTTCTTGTGCGCGTGGATGTCATCGGGGTTAAATACGAGCGCGTTCTTGAGCCCAAGCAGCGAGGTGATGACCTTGAACTTGGCTCGGATCGTCAGCAGCTTTTGCAGAATGTCCTCGTCCATGATGTTCTGCGACATCAAACGATTGTCAACCATACGCATCACTGTCAGTCTATAAGCTGACGCACCTCGAGCTCAAACGCATCGACCAATGCGCCGAAGGAGTTGATGGACTTCGAGGCGCGGTCACTGCAGCATCACGTGGATCACAATGAGTTGCTGAGTAAGTGGCATACGAAGCTAGCCACGCACCTGATCTTGTGCCGATGGCTATCGCTGGCCATCATGGCCTTCCACGTCGCGTAGCATCCACGGTAGAAGCCGATCTCGCTGCCGACTTCGGTGCCTTTGATCACACTGCAACGACGCAAAACTCCATCAATCAATTGCGATTTTCCCGATACACCAGCAACGACACGCCACGCACCCGAGCTCGCGGCCTTCCTCCACGCCAAGCTTCTTGCCATGCTCGATTCCGAGCTCTTCTCCCTCGGCGATGAGCTGCTCCTCCCAGCCAGAGATTTCGTCGAACGCGTCGCTGATGTCCATTGCTCAAGGCGTTTGATTGATGGATCAATTCGATTCGTGTGATTGATTCTGGCACGAAGGACCATCACTCTGTTTTGTAACAGTTAAGAACATGTATTTTCAATCAACTCATCCTCCCAGATGGCTACACCTGCTGCCTTTCTCACCTCGACAGGTTCACCTAACAGCTACTCGCATGACCTTTACAATGGTCCGACCTCCACACGATCTTCCATCGTGTCATGGTGGATGGTCCTACACCACGCCGGACGTGGCCGAGTGGTGGGAGCCGTAACCGGAGTACCCCGAGCCTGACTTGGTGCTTGTGATGAGCCCCGTGAACTCGTTGATCTCGGGCAGCGAGTCCTGGTGCGCAGGCGGCGCGTGGTGGTCTTCCGTACGGCCTTGGTGGAACGAAAAGGACTCGCGCTCCACTTCTGGCTTCTCGGATTTGCTCGAGGCTGGTTGCTTGGCGGACGTTGGGGCCGAGCGGGGAGCAGCGTGGGTGTTCTTGCTCCACGTCGACGACGTGTGCCCACGCTGCGTGTAGGTCACTGGCAAGGACTTGCCGCCAGAGACGAAGTAGTACTGGCTGCGGACCAGCACCGTGAGCTCTTCTTCGATGTGGAGAAGCCGCGCTTCGAGGTCGATATCGTTTGCGTCCAGGCCGAATGGGTTCTCGATCTCCATGGCGACCTGATCAGCCGTGAAGAGGAACAGACCCCAGAGGAACACCCACACGGGCGTGTAGAGTTCGGAGCGTGGCACGATCACGAACGTGTACAGGCCCATGTACGCCACGATCAGGAACTGGAGGTATTGCATGTAGTTGAACGGGATCGGGACATTCGCAATGTTGAACACGGTCGTGTACAGCGTCGGAAGCTGGGAAATCTTCAACTGCAGCATGTTCGCGTTGACCGGACTCATGTGGCCTCGACGTGCAGACACGTCGATGAGTCGCTTCAACCAGAGCTCCACAATCGTCGCGCGGAGCTTGTGAGGGGTGCGTTGAACGACAGCGTGGTACGATTCCTTGTGCACAGTCTTCTTTGGACGCTCAGAGCCGCATGCGTAGAGCTCATCGTACTCGCTCTCAGTCAATACGGCCGAGTCCTTCATCTTGTCGATGCCATCCCGGCCGCGGCAGTCGTGGAACACGATGGCGATGTACAGGAACACGAGGCGACGCAGCTCTGTGAAGAACGTGCACTTCTCCAGCACATCGCGCGGGATGCCTTGGTTCTGAGCTTCAGTGGTCTCGTGGTCCTCCTCTTCGCTAGACTCGGTGCTGCTGTGGACACTCGGTGGTGGCGACTGCGGCACTGTGGTGCTGACATACGCGCAGCCTGACGAGACGATGCCACGCGCGACTTCGGACAGTGCACTGGTCGCGACGACGCCTTCACGCCAGTGCTGGAACGCCGAGTTCATACGGAACGAGATCGTGAGGCCGATGAACGTGTTGAAGACCGTGAGGGTGTCGACGAACGCCGTGCTCTCACGCGTTGCCACCACGAACGGGTAGTACTTGTTCGCCACAGCGACGACCAGCGCGAACAACGCCATCGTGAGAGCCCGCACGGGTGCTGGTCCGTTCAACGCAGAGCCATGCCACCTGAACAAAATGGACAAAAGATTGCTGGTGTTGTAGTAGATCATCGTGGTCCCAGTCCCAGTCAGACGTGCTTGAGGGCTTGGCTGGATATTGGAGACTGAAGTCTGTGAGGTCAACGCGAATGGAATTGGAGCTCAGACACCATGAGCTCAGGACCAGGGGGTGGGTGAAGAAGGAGACCATCCAAGAGACAGAGGAGAGAACTGCCGCTGACAAGAGCAGCTGCCGCGTTCAAGGACTGACGAGGAGCAAGCGGCAGAGACCCAAGGCAACTTCGAGTTCGGCTCAGACACAGAATCAGATGTGGTAATTTTCGATCGGAATATTTCATGTCCTCAGATAGCACTGAAGAGAGGTGGCACAATGCAAGTGTATCCTTCTGATGGATGTTTTGACCTGGAAGCAACATGCTGCAACGAGCACTAGCGAGAGAGAATGTGGACGAGCGTCCGCGAAAGCTCCTGGCATCCAGCGGCATCCGCAGCTACCGCCAAATGCTTCAAAGACCTCTGTGGGATGTTGCGCATGCAGCGGATGTGTCTGTGAATGAAATGACGGTGAGACGCTCTCAACCGGGTCAAACAACCCTCCGTCCAACAACTGATTTTGTCTGCATCCTCTCCTGTAGCATCTCATTGCCAAGGTTTCCAAGCGTCTCGCACCGAAGAGCCGCACGGTTAGTGGTCTTTGGTGAATGCTTTGATTGATATTGGGCTCTGATGTATCGACATGCTTGTGTCGCAGGCGTTTGATATGTTTCTCGAGTCTGTGAATCGACCGATGACGCTGCGTACGGGACTTCCGCTCGTCGACGCTGCGCTGTGTGGAGGCCTCCATTGCGGCGCTATCCACGAGGTTATGAGCATCAATGTTTTGCTTAGATCAGTCACTTCAATTGATTGATGTGTGTATCGGACAGTTTGCTGGGTCGTCGGGCATCGGCAAGTCGCAGTTGGCTATGACTATGGCTGTGCGCTGTGTGCTCGAGTACCCCAAGCAACGTGTGATTTACTACGACACCGAGCGAGGCTTCAGCGCAAAGCGGTAAGATCTCCTGGGATGAAAAGGTCTCCAGTATTGTGTTGATGTAACCTCGTGGGTAGTGTGCGTCAGATCGCCTGTGAGCACATGCACCGTCGCGTTGAAAAAGAGTCGGGGGAGGACGCTGTGGCTGAGCTGCTTCAACGGATCATCGTACGGAGAGTCGATACGCTATCTGTCTTCCTGCAGAAGTACGTTTGCGGTTGCTTGATGAGTCCTGAAGATGACGTCTGACTGATTGATGTTCTTCAGCTTGCAGGAGCTCGAACGCGACGTGACCACGCACGACGTCAAGCTGATCATCGTGGATTCAATTGCTGCACTGATGGTTAAGGCCCACGAGCTCACGTTCGCCCAGCGAGAGCGCCACACGCAACGGATCGCCTGTCAACTCAAGTGAGTTTCGCTTGATTGATTGATTTACGATGCTCTTCTAACGCTATTGCAGATACGTTGGTGACGTCCATCAATCATTCATCGTAGTGACCAACAGAGCATCAACCGTCGACACTGAATGTACGCCTCGGAGGATCTCCACGGTCGGCCACGCCACAATCTAACCCCCTGTGTGGTGCTTTCACGGCAGTCACGTCATTCACGAAGCCGCTGCTGGGCGACACGTGGGCCCACTGCGTCACCTCCCGCGTACGAACGACTCATCGAAACTAGTGTGGGTATTCATGCTGTCTCATTTCCATTGCCTCTCTCTCTTGTGGGTGTAGTTTGTGCTAGAACGCCACACAGCGTCGAGGGCCATCACACTCGTCAAGTGTCCGTCGTCCGACCACGTCGTCCAGCCCTTCACGATCACTGCCCGTGGCTTCGAGTCGCTTAAAGAGCCGACGATGGGGCGCCATCGTGGCGACGAAGAGGAGGAAGTCGACGCGTTTGACTTCCATGACGACGTGCTGCGGGAGCTGGACTTGGATGGACTGCCGACTGTCGATCCCTCCGGCACACTGCGGTCCACACAGCAGAGTCAGGACGAAGCCACGGTCGAAGACAAAAGTGAAGATGAGACCCGGAGTGATGAAGCCACCGCACCAGCCACCGCACCAGCCACCGCCACGGGGCTGCTGCAAGACGACGATATCGTGTGCGACTCGAACGATGAGAGCGGTGACAGTGACGCTGACACCGGAGGATGGCTGTGAGGTCAGTTTCGCAGTCGTATATTACACTCTTATGGAAAGTGGAGAATGCACAGGGGGAGATCTTTGTGGGAATGCCATGGGAAGCAGCCATTGTTGCTCGGTGTATTTCATCAATCAAGAGCCCTGACTAACACGTCTCCAGAGCCCAGAGGCTTACGCCTTGAGCGCGAAGCGGCGCTTTGGGAAGTACGCCTCCTTCTTCTGCTGCTTGAGCGTCTTGAGGCCCTTCTCGTGAGCCGAGAGCTGACGACGGATGGCACGGGTCTTCTTGCGGCGCAGGTCCTGTGGCACGTACTTGGCGCTGCCGAGAGCCTCACGGAGCTTCGACTTCTGGGTCTGGTTGTACACCGTCAACACACGGGCGATCGACTTGCGGGCGACCTTGATCTTAGCAAGCTTGGAGGCAGCACCACCAATGGCCTTGGCGACACGGAGCTATTCGGACCAACAGATCAACTCCAGTCAGCACCATGGCTCAGTTATATCCTCACAGAGGAAAAGGCTATGCCGTACCTGAGCGAGCTCCTGCTGGAGGTCGTCGAGCTGCGTAAGCAGCTCCTCCTTGGTCTTCGAGCGAAGTTCGTGAGCCTTGACCTTCTGAGCCACTGCGAGTTGCAAAGCGTCCACCGTCAGTCACGCCGTCTCATTCGCATCTACATGCCACGCGCCACAGCAGCAGCAAGCAGGCTTCCGCAAGCCGCCCAGGAACCACACTCGAGAGACACACACGCCACACGCCATATCGAACCAGCCGCCTGTCCCGTCACCGCATCCTCGGCCTTTTCATTCCCTCCACGCCCTCAGAATCGCTGGAAATCGACCTGTGCAATCGCCTCCTTCGCCTCACCCGTCGACTTCATTCTCACACCCTCCCGCAGTCTTCATAACGCCGTGGCATCTTCTCCATTTTTCCGCATCCTGCGACTCGCCCCTTTCAGGCTCCGTTCTCGGTCGCCTCTGCCTCGTTTCTCGCCGTCGTTTCGACTGTAACTCGGTCTGTGTGTGTCTCTGCTACTGTGGTGATCCTAGCGCGCCGTCATGCAGCCGCCGCCGCGCTACGCACGCGTCCATATTCGCGCCACTCACCCATGGTTGTTCGTCTGTGTGAATTACTTCCCGTTGTGCGATTCCCACCAGCGCCGGAGGAGTCGATGGAGCTCTCGCAACTACTGGTTGGCTGGACAGAATGGCACCAGCGAATTCAAGCCACCTTCGCACAACATCACCAAGGTACTCTACACATCCCCAATACAAGCTCTCTTATTGTCAGTGTGCCAGCACTGGCCCCATTGGTGCAGACCGCACCAGCTCCAGTCATGTGGTACCCAATCAGATTGCTTACAGGGGTAGGGGAGATTGACTACGGTACCTTCAGACGACATGAAGTGAGCCAATTGGGAGTGTTGGTCGCGGAGTTTAGTCTACGACTGTCATTGGTTGAAATTTAGAATTCTTTTCCTGCACACAGACAGGACTGTTTGAAGACATCCCTTCATTCCCAAGAGCTTCTGAAAATCACCCGACCAAAATGGATGCACGATCGCCACGCGCGTGGCTGTCTTCGATGGCTCTGTGCGTCTGTACGGCGCTGCTGATGGTTCTCACAACTGCCACGTCGGCAGCTCCTTCGCCCCTCATGCGTGACCTGTCGGTGTTTGATCCGCTGATCGTGGAGTCGCCCGGAGGGATCCTCGAAGATGCGGCCGCCGGTATTCCGCCGGTGGACCGCGAGTACGAATTCCCCGATGACTTCCGCCTGGACGCGCCCTTCTCGCTTGAGCTCCACGCTGGCGAGTCTGTCTTGGTGCCGCTTGCGCCTATCCGCAACCAGCTCTTCACGATGGATGCAGCCGCGGCTGCGCAAGTTGCCATCGGATTCGAGCTCAACACGTGTGCGGGCAAAGTGCTCACGTACGTGGTCATGAACGACGGCAAGTTCCACCGCTTCTCGTCCGCGTTGTACCAGTGCATGACCCTTACAAAAGTGAACGAGCAGGAGCAGCAGCAGCTTGACTTGTGTCCAGTCATCCACGCCGACCGCGACATCGCACTGCGCCTGGATCCACTGCAGGTCAAGGGGTTCATTCTGCGAGCCAAAGATGACACGGACGTCGTGGCGCTGCTGCGCTCCACGAAGGCTGCTGGCGCGTACCAGCGCTCTTTCTACGTCGATAGCCCAGGGCCGTCGCCGTTCCGGGTGCTCAACGTGACCTACAGCACGCGCTCTACGCAGCTTTCTTTCGACCTCGCTCGAACGTGGGTCCCAAGCTCGCCTTCGGCTTCGTCGGCGGGTTCTGTCGTGGTTTGCGAAGGCTGTGAGTATGCACTGTACGCGGAGATGGTGCCGCCGGTGAATGCCTCAGACTCACCTGAAGTTCTACGCCCTCCGCCGCCATACTGCGTGGGCCCAAACGCCGAGGTCAAGTACGAGGTGCCCATCACGACTTCGGCCGAGTCCACCGTCCACCACGTGACTCTGCCTCGAGGCTTTGCCGACCAGTTTAGCACTAGTGGTGACTACCGCTTCGTGTTGATCGCGTCTCTGCCAGCGTCTGCCAACAACGGCCACCCGGCGATGCTGTCTTTCACGCCAACACGCGTGAGTGTCACCGGTAAGTCGATTCTACTCCTCCCCTTGATGCCACGCTGCATAGAATCTCACTGATCTGCTCTTGATTCGTTAGCCCCGACGCACTATATCTCCAGGCTCCTCATCATCCTCGGTGTGGTTGCTGTCATCGGCTTTCTCTTCTTCGTCGCTGTCAAGTCAGAACTGCCACAGCGTCTGCTTGGAACGCATCACTCGGTTGACAAGACAACACTCGACGACGACGAATCCGTGCGCTTGCTTGCACAAGCGATCGCGGATCAAGATGCTCAGGATGCTCGAGACTTGGAGAGTTACGGCCGCGGTGGTGATGATGGCGACGAAGAAACCAAGGAGGGCGATGGCGGTCGCAGCTCCGAGTCGTTGCTCGATGTGATCCGCAAGTCAAAGTCCCAGCAAAGCACGCCCGTGTCGTCGCCACGGAAGCCTCCGGCGGTTCACCTCGACGGATACCACGAGATCAACTAGATGCCGCCGCTGTCGTCTTCACCTGAAGCGTACTGTAACTACGTCTGTCACCTGTCTGCGTCTTCTTTCGCTGCATTTTCCTGTTGTGCCTTCGAGATCAAGAGCTGGAGCGTTTCTTCTTTAAGCTTCATCAACCGCTCGAAATTCGCACGCGCTTCTTTGAAATCTCCCGCTTCGATTGTCGGTGTCAGCTCGTTCACGATGTAGACTTGGCATTCATCCGTCTTTCTGAAGAATGCCTTGGCGTTTGCCGCAAAAGAGTCGCTGTCTTGTAACTCGATCCATTCTAAAAGCTGGACAACAAGCCAGCAGTCCTTCGTAGATCGATGTGCCTCCGAACACGCTGTGAGGAAGCGATTCGCGTATTTGCCACCAAATTGAGCATCAGGCACGATGGTCTCTTGCCAAAAGCGAGCACAGCGCAGGGCGTCCGCTTCTATGCTCAGTCGGCTGAGAACCTCACTGTCGTCTTGTGCTCGCTTGAGTGCTGTAGGAAGCGGAACAACGGCATGGCGACGCAAGGCGGCGTTGGGTTTGTCGAGTGGCTGGTACGGGTTCAGCAGCTGCACGAGTTTGCGCTTGGCCAGTGCCACACGTTTATCTACTCGATCTCGCTCCTCTGCCTCCATGCGTTCAATTAGCACCATTGCCTTGGGGACGTTGAACGTTCGCTTGTTCAGCACAACGTTCCAGAACTCTTCCTTCTGCTCAAACTTGTTGAATTCGACGACCCACGCGTACTGCACCACGTCATGGAACTCGATGGTCTGCAAGTAGAGCAGCTTTGCTCGGCGGGCCGCTGCCTCCACAACACGGGAAAGATTACCTCGGAAATTAAGCGTCGCGTCTCGCACGATGGTCGTGGGCGGGACGTAAGGCTGCCGCAGAATCTCGTCTTCATCGTATGGGAGAATGTCCTCCCACTTGACCACCACGGATCGATTCGCCAGCGGAAGGAACACCAGCACGTGGCCAGTGTTGAACAAATTCTGCGTCGAGAGGATCGATCCGACGCAATTGTTCCCCTCGACCGATCCACGCACGATCTTGACTTGCGTACCGTACACGAGCCAACTACGCGCCGCCTTCTCCACCGCCGCACGTGCACGCTTTGTCCAGCGCTTCTTCCGCTTCTTCGTTTTGCCAGACTTCCCAGGCGCTCCTTTAGTGCCACCAGCGTCTTGGTCGTCGGCTTCTTCGTTGTTGCGGTAAAAGAACAGCGTCCGCTTGATCTTTTCAATGCGTTGACGTTTTGCGTCGATTTCGTCTTTGGTGTCAGACTTTAGTTGCGGATTCAAACCAACGACACTCTTGATTTTGTAGCCCCAAGATGACCGGATACGTTCGTCTTTCATTCGCTGGGCCTTGGCAGCGATGGTCTGTCGAACCAGCTTCATGTACGCCTTGCCACGCTGTCTAGTTTGAAACGACCGTACCCAGGCCTGGATCTTGGTTGCACAAGCCTCACGAAGCCGACGCTCTCTCTCCTCCGTGGCTCTCCTCACCTCACGCTCGCGTCGCCTCTGGTCGTGTACCTTCTGGGCTTCCGTTTGGCGCTTGTGCTCGGCCTTTTGCCTTAGGATCGAGAAGTAACTCAGACGATGACACTGGTGCGATTGGCGCTGGCCCTTGGCGTGGAACTTAGACAGACAGCGTTTGCAGAACACGTCTTCACACACGTCGCACATCCACTGCGCCACTCTGTCATCGCATTCAACACACGCTACGACTAGTCGACGGTATCGATGCTGGGCTTTGCTGGTCTTTGAATCCGTCTCGGATTCTGGTACCTCGTCCTGCTTCTCGTCTTCCTTGTGCACAAATGGAAAGCACACGTCACAAAAAGGAACCTTGCCGTCGCCGCAGTGCAGACACTCCCGTGTCGCGGTCTCGACTTTGCAGTGGCTGCAAAATGCGATCGGCCGCATTTCGTGGCTTCGAAACGCCGCTCTCTTGTCGTGGTCTCGAGCGAAACAGATCGCGCACATCGCGTCCTCACACTCAACGCAATAGACACTGGCTGGTACTTTCTTGTAGGGATCACTGGCGGATTCGTGGCGCTCACAAAACGCATGGAACTCTTCGCCTGGAAACGGAAGCGGGACCTCGCAATTGCAGCGCACACCACGCAAGAAGGCTGGTCGTCGGTTGTTGTGGATTGATATCGCTCGATGGGACTCGATGTGCTCGAAGCGGACAGACTGGCCCTTGTAGTCGATGTACTCGATGAACATTTGTGCCAATGTTGCCTTGAGAGTCGCTCGGAATCGGTAGACGCGGTAGTGTCTCTGTAGAGCGCGAGCCGCCTGGTTTCGCTTTTGCTCGACTTTGTGCTTTCGGTAGATCTCAACAAACTTGTGGTGGCGTTCTTGGCCGGCAATCCGGTTGGCGAATCGCCGCAGCACGTTAGCTGCCCATTCAAGTCGCAGAGTGCAAGAATCCTCCAGCAGCTTGCGATATTTGCCGTTGTTAAGCGTTGAAGGCAGCACAAAGTCGTGCAAGAAGCGAAGGAAATGTTCTCGATCCTGCTTGATCTTGCTCGTTTTTGTCGGCGACTCGTTACCAGCGGTTGCAGGAGGAAATTGCTTTCCTGCTGGTGTGAATTTCTCCTCCCACACCATCGCCATGGCTTTGTTGAATCGCTGAAACGGAATTGTGCGCGACTTGGGTTCTTTCATCTTGGCGAAGATCAAATCTACAGTCTGGATCGGAAAGTTGCGCTGGTTGATGAAATTCTTCGGCATGGCCTTGAGGAATCGCGCGAAGTGCGAGTTGTCGATCTCGAACGAGTTGCCCGAGATGTCTCGATAGAGTTCCTGCCAGACTCCATCGTAGCCCCGCCGCTTCCAGCTCTTCCTGGCACTGTCCAGCTTGTGTAGTGACCGCTGCACGGATTTGATCTCGTCTTCATGTTCAAGCTCTACGGATACCTCGTGAGCGTTTTTCAGGATCTGGACATTCAGATGGACGAAACTTTGGAGAAGCAAGTCGTCGTTGACGCGCTTTCGCGTGATCTTCATGAGCGCGAGACCCATGGCATGCTCCTCCGCTAGATATTGTTGCCTTCGTACTGCCCTGTACAGCCACATTTTGCCCATGGCGCGTCGCCAAGCTCGTTGAATGCGACGAGCAGAATTGTTTCTCAGCCGGAGAATCTCCTGGCTGCGGCGAGTTCGATAGCGAGATTGCATTCGGATGATGGCTTTCAGTGCCGCGCGCATGCGAAACATTTCTCGACGAGTCGTGAAGCCTCGCCACGCGCTCTGGATCTTGGAGGCACTACGATGAACCATCAAGTTCCACGCCTTCCGGCGCCCCTGAATGCCTTGCACGTGGCGTTGAATACAAATGGCGGCGACTTTACGCTTTCGAATCACCGCTCGTCGAGCCATCTCGCGCTCACAAGCGTGCTCGTGTTTGAGACGTCGACGCAGCCTTTTGCCACGCCACAATGCCTGAAGTTGCGTGGCTGCCGCGATCTCTCGTGGTGATGGCCCCGTGTCTTTCTTGCCCGTCTTAGTAACCCCTTTTGGAATCAAGCCATTCCAAGTTGGTTTTGCGAGTTGTACAGGCAATGCCAGTCGAGAAGCCTTCATTCGCTTGCGCCTCTCTGCAGTAGCTATTGCATCGGCCTCGCGCTCCGCCTTTCGCTGCTGCTGAACGATTCGTCTGGTTTGACGCGCGATATAACATCGCCAGGCACATTGAATCACGAGAATAGCGTTCGGCAAGGCCTGGCGGTGCTTTCGAACCCAGCGACGGGCCTGCTGACCACGGTAATGCGCCTGAAGTTTTAATATCTTGACCTTGTCCTTTTCAAACTGAGCGCGGCGGCGTCGCAAAGCTGCAATGCGGCGCTGGACCCAGGCACGGAACGCTCGTTGGATAGCGATCACTGCGCCGTATCGATGTCGTTCACGACTTCGAGCTGCTCGATGTATTTCTCTTTGTACCGCCACACGCTCCACTTGTTTGATTTTCATCAGCAAACGTCTCAGTCGACGGGCGATGAGACCTCTTGCATGGCGTTGGATCACTATTGCAGCTTTCCGCCGCTTTTCCTGCCGCAAGTGGTGACGTAAAGCGAGCCACGCGGCTTGTTGATGGCGCCAGAATCGCTGGATATGGCACGCTGCTTGCTCTCGTCGCTCTCTTCTCTCCCTTTTCCTCCTCGCGCCATACCGGCGTATAGCTCGTGTGATGGCTGCTGCACTCTTGTTTTCCTTGCTGGCTAGTAGTCGCAGCAGAGCGTGTTGCCGTCGATGAAGCTCGGCTCGAATTCGACGCCGACTCGTCACCATCCGTACGGCCAAGATTTGTCGCCACCAGCACTGGAGTGATACTACGGCACGGACTTGAAGGACGCGTCTCATCGTAGCTACTGCGAGCTTCCACTGTTGCATCGCCTGAACAACGAGATTGTTCTTCAACCGTTGGCCTACTCGGAAGAGCAAACTCGCTGCCCGCTGTTGCGCCGGCGACGCAAACTTCCCCAAACCAAACTCATAGATCACTTCCAACGGAATCCACTCCTTGATCTCCTGAAGCGTTTGATCGACACGGTCTTCCGCAGCGCGCTCGTACACTTCAGTCGTGTGCTGGAGTTCCACAAGTCGGTTGTGGTCGCGCTTTAGCTTGGCTCTCACGTCAGGCGGAATCACTGCTGGCACGGAAAACAGCGAGGGCTTTGGCTTGGATGGGGAGAGCTCCACTTGAAGATGCAGCGCGTTCACGTCTTCAAGCGCCATTTGAATCAGCTCCAGGCGCTGCTGTTGCACGCTGGAAATCCGACCAGCAAGAGCTGCGCGCTTCTTCCACGGCGACTTGAAGATATGCTGCCGGGCGGCAAGCACACTTGCTGCCTGCTTGTCCGGCGGGAGTTTAGCCGCCATTTTGCGGTGGCGAAAGCCTCGGGACACTGTCCGCACTCCACTCTTCTCCTTGCCAGCTCGCTGTAACGCCCTGTACATGGCTTGCCGCTCGCTACCCTGCTCAGCCAGGCGTTCGAGCTCGTGAAGCGCCTTCATCTCCTCCGTGGTGAGCGCCGGCAGTCGAGCGAGTCCGTCGCGCGTGCGAGGAGAGACTGTGGACAGAATCGGCAGTAGAATCGGCCGCGCAGCAGCACTGGGCCCCGTAGCGTCGTACGTCGTGTTGTATGCGTCGTCTTCTTCTGCGTCGGCTGGTGGCTCTTTCAGATCGGTCTCATCCTGTTTTCCCACAGTCGCCTCCAACTCGTCGTCCCCATTCGCAGGCGGATCTTCATCGACTGTCATAGCTTCTCGCAGGATCTCATCCACGAGAAGCGGTTGGTTCAGGTACTGGGCTAGCGTTGGTTGTTTGGGCCTGGTCGCCGTCGTCTTGGCGTTGGGAATAGGCGGAAGCTGGTGCGAATCGG
The DNA here is from genome assembly GCA_023334995.1 of Pythium sukuiense. Lineage (NCBI taxonomy): Eukaryota > Oomycota > Peronosporomycetes > Pythiales > Pythiaceae > Pythium > Pythium sukuiense. The sequence continues at coordinate 35,712 of JAADVL010000074.1, read as the reverse complement.
CGGCGTCATCGTCTTCTTCCCTCGAGTTTGGACGCTGCGCGAGTCGTTTCTCCGCGCGTATGTCGCCGATCTTGACTGCATGTCGACTGAGAGTAGCCACCCCGCCTTGTTGTGGGTCTAGAACGAGATCAGGCGGAGATTTCGCGTCGTTTCCGTTGAGCAAGTGCGTCGATTGCTCCATCACTCGGCGCCATTTCTTGGGCTGGAACGCCATGCACGAGCCCAATTCGGCTGCAAGTTGCACGTACTCATTGGCCTCTCCATGTTTCTCAGCATGAGCGTCCTTCTTGGTGCGCACTAACGCCGTGGAGCGCATATTCCGTCGTCGCAGATCACCGCCTTGAGGCCAATGTCATCTTCGTCCACGTTGCCGTTGGTGTGGTTGCAGTGGGTGTCTCTTCGTCACTAAGTACGGCTACACTTCAGCATAACCTTCTCGTGCTAAGTTCGTTTTCTTCTTAAGTACGCTATCGTCAATTTCGGCCAATCATATGATCGCATAGCTTTTCGTGATCTCGAAGAGACACAGGACTCCTGTGTAGCTCCTGTGACAGGAGCTCCCATTTTCCGATCCTGATCATGCAGCTAAGGCTTCTCCAGGCGCTGCTCGTGCTGGCGTGTGTGGCACCGCTAGCGACGCAAATTGATGGCTTTCGCATACTCTCATCGACTACCGACCCAGTCGCCGCGACGCGTGCTGCATTTGAGCCGTACGTGAAAGGCGGAGTCGGTTACTACGGCGACCCAGCGAATCCGGATCCCAAGCGAGTGAACGAAGGCGCGTCGTTCTCACCGGACACGCCGCGAATCTACCTCTTCGAGTCTCCAAAGCGTAAGTACAATGGATCGTTTGTGTGTATCTTTGATTGATTGATAATCGTATGGGGTTGATATGGGACAGAGAACTGCCCTGGCATGGTCGGCCCGATCAACGAGCAAGAGTACTACTGCCGCGGCCGTGAGTACGGGTACTGCGATCGTCGAAGTGGGGTTTGCGTGTGCAATCAAGGCTACACGGGACTCGATTGCACGGACTGCAAGCCGTCGTATTTCAAGAAGGGGAGCCTCTGCTACGCCAAGAGTACTTCTGTCACCATGTCAGTCTGCTGACTCCCATCACAATTCTGACCAAAAGCTGTATGTCTGCCACATAAAGAGAGTTGTCCAAAAGACTGCTCACAGGCTGGAGTGTGCGACTACGAGACAGGCACGTGCACGTGTGGGTTGAACCACGGCGGATTGGATTGTGCGCAAGTGTTCTGCAACTTCGACGCCAAGTGCACGAGCTGCACTACCACCAAATGCCTCAGCTGCATCGAGGGATACTTCGTTGAGCCTACGACTCAGACTTGCGGTACGAATCGTTGCTCCTTCATGCTCTATATAGTGAAAGACTTGGCCATTGACTCTCTTTGAGCAGCTTCCTGCAAGAAATACGACCCAAGGTGCCTCGTGTGCAACGCCAGTCGGTGTCTTCAGTGCGCAGATCCGCTGTTGAACTCCGTGCGAAGGAGCGGTGCACGTAAGGTGGATGATCCGTTGCCTTTCGATGAGCTCACGCGCGAGTTTTCATTCAAATTCTCGTACGGAAGCCAAGATCCACGGGTCTTTGACGAGGTGGAGGCGTTTGAGCTCCTCCCTCCGTCGCCAACGCCAAAGTTCTTGAATGAAAGCAGCGTGAGCTGCGTCCAAGGCCAGAGGTTTGATCCTTCGTGGCTATGCCAGCCAAACCCTGTGAGCCATCGTGTTTGCGGGCACGCAGGAGTGTTTTCATTCACGGCACCAGTGTATTCTGTACCGGAGACTGCCCAGAACATCACACTGACAGTGCAACGAAGTGGCGGTGGCATGGGCGAGTCGTCGGTCGTGTATGACGTGCAGCACATCACTACGAAGGGCCAGGACGTGTCGCCGACGGCTTTTTATACGAGCTCCCAAGTGCTTCAGTTTGCCAATGGAGTCGTGAACATGTCGTTTCTGCTGACGATCCACGACGATCACGTCGTCGACGGTGACAAGACGTTCCGCGTCGTGCTGCGCTCACCTAGTGACGGAAGCACACTCGGCAATCAGCGAGAAGCCTTTGTAACCATCCTCGACAACGATCTTCCTCAAACTGACGCGTCGCTGACGTACGTCGTGCCCAGCAGCGGCACTGTGCTGGAGAAAAGCGGCTTGGCTGGTGATACGCTGACGTTCCAGATACAAACGGTGCTCGGGGATGGATCAGCAAAGAAAGTCGGCGGTGATTTGCTGTTGATGGAGTCGTATGTCGCCGACGAAACGATGAGCTCCGCCGTTCCAAGCTCGTTGTATCGACCGAAGCTGGTGGGCCAGCTCATAGACCAAGCAAACGGCACTTATAAAGTGACGTGGCAGCGCAAGCATGCAGGTGTCTACACTGTCAGCGTCTACCTGTTGTATCCTGGTGGACTGCAAGGAGAATATTACGCAGACGCCTGGCTCGGTGGCTCTCCCGTTATCTCCCGAATCGACCGCCAGCTCAACTTTACGTGGAATCGCGGACCCTTGTTCCCAGGAGCGAGCGATTACGTCGGCGTCCGGTGGAGCGGTCGCCTCAAGCCGAAAGTCAGTGGTGACACAACGTTCTACGTCGACTGCGACGACCATGTGCGGCTCTGGATCGGGGACGTGCTGCTGATCGATCGTTGGAGTTTTGAGAATGACGGAGGCGTGCAAGCGCAAGGCACCATCACCTTGGATGCCACAGTTTTCTACGCTCTTCAGGTCGAGTACCGAGACCTGACAGGAAACGCACGCATATCTCTGAGCTGGATGGCAACGGGGCTACCCAAGGAAGTGATTCCGCCGTCGAGTCTGCACACTGCACAGCACATTCGTGCTAGTCCATTCTCGAACATTGCGATTCTGCCAGCTGCCACGAGTAACCCTTCGACAACATACCTCCAAGGAATCTTCTCGACCACTGCTGGCACGCCTTTGGTGCTGCAGTTGTTTCCAGTCGACGTCTATGGAAACGCGAGGCATGCATTCGATCCGAAGCTCGATTTCTACGAGGCGCGGTTGAGTTTGATCACGGATATGAGTCTCGGTGGCATCGGCAGCAAGACTGTGGACTGTGGAGTCGTGTGGCAGAGTGATTTGGATCAATTCTCCGTGACGTGCGTCCCGTTTTTCAGCGGCACCCACAACCTCAACGTGTATATCAACACCGTGTTGATCACCGGCAGTCCGTTTGCTGTTTCAGTGCAACCCAACCGAATGCATCCTACTCGGTCAGTTCTCGCTGGGGCGGGTCTCACGCTCAGTCGGATTGCTGGCACGCCGACGACAGTGGCGCTGGAGACAAGAGATCTGAATAACAACCGGATCTACTCGAGTGTCCCTGGGCTCAATCTCGCTCTACGAGCGATCCATACGACCAAGACCGGGGTCTTTGACCTGGGAACAGTTGCTGACAATGGCGATGGCACCTTCACATTCACGTACACGCCCCGTTTTATCGGCTCCTACCTCATCCACGTCACCCAAAACGGTGTCCACATCCACAATTCACCGTATACTGTGACCGTCGTTCCGAATATCGCTGCTGGGCAGACGAGCGTTGCTACAGGGGTCGGTGTCCAGGGTGCTGCGACGACCAACATCCAGTCCTCGTTCTCAATCCAGTCTCGAGATGCCAACAGCAACGACCTGGCGACAGGCGGCAGTGTGTATCAAGTAATTCTGGAGCATCCAATGAAGGGGAACGTGAGTGGCTTCTGCACTGACCTGCTCAACAGCCAATACTCGTGCACGTACACTCCAAAGTACGTCGGTGCTTCCAAGCTACACATTGGTTTGTTTCGAAGCAGTATCTTCACGCCAGTCGTCGGGTCGCCCTTCGCTACAAACGTCGCGTCGGGGCCAGCGCTGGGCTCACTTTGCTTTGCACGTGGAAATGCGCTTGTTTCGTCGATTGCGGGTCAAACAATGAGCTTCGCAGTGATCATCCGTGACTACTTCGACAACGACAAGCTCAACGCCGGTACAGAGACCCTCGCTGTTTCCTTTTTCGGCCCGGCACCTGCCACGACTGCAGTTTCCACCGCGAATACAGGGCTGAAGATCACAAACAACGGCGATGGCACGTACCAAGTCGCCTACAATCTGCAGACCAAGGGCTTGTTCAAAATCCAAGTGAGCGTCAACGCCGTCCCTATTGTCGGGAGTCCGTTCACGATGTACACATACCCTTCATCCGCGTCGCACACGACGACATCCATCGACTTGGTTCTTCCCACGTCGGACCCTGTGACTCCGATTACGTATTACGCCGGCTCGCTTGTCACTACTCGCATCACGACACGCGACGCATTCAATAATGTGCTCGAATCTGGTGGCTGGCAGTTCGATTTCGACGCAGCATTCAGCAATGCCACTCTCATCGTTGGTGCCCAAGTGACCGACGAAACCAATGGCACATACAAATATGTCTTCACGCCGCGCATTGCCCAAACGCACCCACTCAAAGCACGAATCCTGTATCCTGGCGGCTTGAACGCAACCTTCTATGGAAGTCCCGACTTGTCTGGAAGCCCCAAACTTCAGCGGGTCGACCCCACTGTCGACTTAGACTTCGGCATTGCAGCGCCAGTGAACACTGATGACCGAGAGACGTTCAGTATCCAATGGAGAGGATTCGTGTTACCCCGGTACAGTGAGATCTACACTATCTATCTCAGTGTGAGTGGTGGTGCACGCGTCCGTCTGGGAGACCGGTGGCTATTCGAGGCGTTTTGGCCGAAAGCCACGCTTGAAACCCGTGCTCACGAGGCAATTGCATTGACTGCTAGCGTACTCGTCCCGATCGAAATCCAGTTCTCCAAGCCTCAGCTTTTCCCAATTGCCAGTATTCGTGTGGAGTGGAAAAGTTTTTCCCAGCAAAGAGAAGCCATCCCAGCTAGTCAGCTCTTCACTGCATGGCGGTTCGTGGACAACGTCCCAGCTCTTCGTGTCGTTCCCAGTGAAGCGCACTCCCCGTCATTTACAGCTACGTTCCCACCAGGAAGTACGAGCGAGCCGAGCGTGGTCATTGCTACAGCAGGTGAGACGTTCATATTCCACGTCACAGCCCGTGATCGATTCGGAAACGTGCGATTGGAAGGCGGCGATCGCATCTCCGTGCTCTTTCCGCAGCTTCCGGACGACGTCGCCATTGTTCCAGACATCTTTGACCACGGAAACGCCACCTACACGATCAAGATCTACCCCAAGCTGCGTGGGAACTTCTCGATGGTCGTGGCAGCCACACGCAACAGTGTTGATATCCAAGCCGGAACGGGAATGGACTCGCTGGTCGAACGTCTCCAACCATTCTTCATCCAGAAGAGTCCCTTCACTCTCCGCGTCATCCCCAACAAACCGCTCGCCTCGACTTCCACGTTAGTGGGCGATGGCATCGCTACTGCGACGGCTGGTGTACAGTCGTTGTTCACCGTTGAGCTTCGAGACATCCACGGCAACCGCGTTCTACAAATGGTTCCTGCGGACAAGCTCATCGTCAAGCTGCGGCTCGTGGCAAATCCTGCTATCTCTGTCATCGGGGAGTTTGACGATGCTGTGAATGGGCTGGTCAGCGTCACTTTCACACCCACAGCCACTGGCATGTATGAGATCGTGTTGAGCGTACTGGATGGAGTACTCGTCCAGAAGACCGCCACGCTGCGAGTCTTTCCGAACCTCGCGTCCGCGCTCACGTCGACAGCTTCGGGCGATGGCCTCGGACCACAAGTACCAGCTAATGCTCTGCTCTCGTATCAAGTCAATGTGCGCGACTTCTACCAGAATCCAATGGAAGTTGGTGGCAACGGCCTTGCCGTGATGCTGCGAGGGCCGGCGGTGGTAGTCGGTGACGTCGTGGATCTCCAAAACGGCAACTATATCGTCCAGTACCAGCTCCCTCTGATCGGGACGTACGAGCTGCAGAACACGCTTACTAATCCGGGCTCTGGACTCGTCGGTTATTACTACGAGAACACGCGCTTCACCGACATGGGGCTGGCTCGGGCCACCCACTGGGTCGACCCGCTCCTGGATTTCGACTGGAACAACAACCAGACCATGCGAAACTACCCACGCATCCAGTGGCGTGGCTACCTCCGGCCCAAGTTCACCGAGACGTACACACTGAGCCTCTCAGTGTTCCCCGCTGGCGCTGTGTACATCGACAACTCACCAGTGATTCATGCAATTAACGGGCGCCAGAGTGGCGATGGCGTCACGGCTTTTCAAGGAACGACCGCACTCGTGGGCGGAAGACTCCACCGAATCGTCGTCGAGTATCGCAGTCCTTCGCAGCGCGAAGTAAGCGGCTTCCTCAAGCTCCAGTGGCGTAGTGACCGGCAGCCACTGGAGACCATCCCGTCGGTTGCCTTTCTCCCGGACGGCCAGGAACTTCAACCGAGATACACCATCACTGCTATCTAACCTCAACTTCAATTTCATATCAGTTTGTAACTTGTGGGTTCTGTGGCTCTTCGGCGCTTCTCTCCAGTCAACACGTCATATCTTTGATTGATTTTTCGAATCGAGTGATGGAACGACGAAGCCGTAGTCGAGGCAGACGGCAGGAGAGGACGGGGAGGAGCCGCAGTCGCAGCCGAAGCAGCACGCGAAGACGTCCTCGTGACGATGGACGCTCTGGTCGTCGTCGCAGTCGAAGTCGCAGCCCGCGACGCGCAGTGGATCAGGAGAGAGCACGCCGCAGCATGAGTCCAGCGTCAACATCAATCAGTGTGTCAGCATCACGACCGCGAGCTCGGATCACTCGTCGGCCGTGCTGGTACGCGAAAGAGTATGATCCGATCCAAGTGGGCAGCATCGATGGGACGGACACGACTCCGCACGACAAGGCGCTGGTGCGTGCGATGAATGCTCGCTTCGACCCATCCCGTGATGCGCAGATCCAAGGCGACCCATATGCCACTCTCTTCGTCGGACGTCTGAGTTATACGACCACAGAAGATACGCTGCGAGACCGCTTCGGCGTGTATGGTCGGATCCAGCGTGTCCGACTCGTGCGGGACGTCGTGACGCAGGCATCCAAAGGCTACGCGTTCATTGAGTTCGAAAACGAGCGCGACTTTCGAGATGCGTATCAAAATGCCCATCGCGCAGTGATTGATGGCCACACAATCTTAGTCGATTACGAGCGCAGTCGCGTGATGCCCGGGTGGAAGCCTCGGCGATTAGGCGGTGGACTGGGCGGCAAGAAGGAGTCGGGTCAACTACGCTTTGGCGGACGTGACCACCCGTTCAAGCCTCCAAGATGACCTCAAGGGCTTTTCAAATCCAATCGTAAAATGTCCGTTTGGCATCGTTTGACGCAGCGCGTGGTGTCAAGTCGGACGATTTCACCATCAAAGTGCACCCAAAACCATCATCAAAATCAAACGCGGGTGATTGATGCTCGTCAAAAACCCAAAACGGAACGGGCAGCATCCCATCGACAACCTTCGTGCGACCTTTCCAACTGACTATTTGGCGTAGTTACAGTGTAACCTTGTGTCTATTTTTGTTATTTAAGTAAACACCTGTGTCTAGATACGTGGTAGATGAGTCTAGAACGGTCTATTTTAGAATTTTTAAATCTATTTTACGGGGCGTGGTTGTTGGTGTTCTTCGCCTGGGGGAGGTGGTGCGCGCTCTCTCTCGCCTTCTCGGCTCGCACAGTCGCCATTTCGGCGTGTTGCACGAAGCATTACACTCGGTGTTTGTATGCCGCCTTGGCGCAACCTCGCCCTTCCTCCCTCCGACACACAGTATAACTCAACCTACACTGCCTCCATCACGGGGCGCCATTACGGACGAGCGAGCGACAGGAGAGACCTCCGCGCCTCGCCACGGATATCGCTCCACGGCCACGAGCGACGCGAGTGCACACGCTGCGCCGCGGACCCTTTCTTCCTTCGTCTTCTCGCGCCCGCGCGCGCGTTTCCGCGTTGAAAGAGCGGTCGGAAACCCGCCCACACGACCGCGCGTCCGTCCCCCTCCTGCGCCTCTTTCTGGGCCGCCGGAATTCCACAGCGACACGCAGACCGGGCTTCGCCGCGTGTATATAAGGTGTGTCGTCCGTCGTAGCCTGTGATTGATTGATGCGAATGGTGACTGATGCTGCGTGTGTTTGATGGATAGCAGCGAGTGTGAGAGAAATGGACTCGGAGGCATTCGTCGGCGACTTCGGGCTCGGCCTCCCCATGGACAACCGGTACATGAACCAGCTCAACCTGGGCGGCATGGGCGGCGCGAATGACCTGATGAACCCCACGGGCCTCGACTTCAGCAACACGATGATGATGATGGACGCCAACTCGTCGCTGGTCGGCCCGCCGGGCTCCTCGACCGGCATGATCGACTTCCCCGATGAACTGAACTCGCCCAAGAACAGCAGCGCCAGCGTCGCCTCGTCTGGGAGTGGCATGACCACGTCCGCCAGTGTCAGCTCCAGTAGCATCGCCAGTGATCCCATGCTGTCGGCACCCGAAGCCATCCCGTTCCCCGCGTCGCTGGCGAACGAGTCGTCATTGGGTATGAATGGCACGTCCACGGGAGCGACGAGCAGCAACGTCGCGACGTCAGCAGCAGCGGTGGCGCAGCAGAACCGAGCGACGATGAACGGCACCAGCACAGTCCCGACGTCGGCGGCGTCGACATTCAACGGCATGGACATGAGCGGCAGTGCCATGAACGGGAACATGAACGTGAACATGATGCAGATGAACATGGCCGGCGCGATGAATCCAGGCATGGGGGCGGGCTTCATGCCGGACATGAACATGGGCCTTGGCATGAATCCGATGTTCATGGGCGGAGCGTACGGCATGCAGCCGCAGCAGATGATGATGAATATGAACGGCGGCATGAACGGCATGAATCCCATGAACGGCATGAACGGTATGAACGGTATGAACGGCATGAACGGCATGAACGGCGCGCAAATGTACTTCCCGCCCCAACAGCAGCAACAGCAACAGCAGCAAGAGTATCTTCGAACGCTCCAGCAGCGGCAAGCACAGATGCAGTACTTGAACATGCAGCAGCAACTCCAGGCCAAGGCGATGCAGGTGCAAGCGCAAGTCCAGGCTGCCGGTCCACCGCAGAATAACGCTCAAGCCGCCGCGCAGTTGCAGCGACAACAGCAACTGCAGATGCTTCAGCAGCAGCAAATGGCATTGCAGGCCCAAGCCCAGGCAGTCGCGAATAGCGGCAACATGCAAGCAGGAGTGCCAGTATCTGCTCAACAGCAGCAGGCGCAACGCCAGACGACGCAGCAACAAGTCGCGACACCAGCGACCACGACTGCGACGACCACGGCCCAGCGCCAGGCGAATCTTACGCCGACAACCTCGACGAACGTTTCGGCAGGCACGGGACTTGGTGGTGGTACTACACAGGCAACTCGTCAGCCGTGGCATTCTCCGGCCGATCAAGCGCTCCGAAAGGAAATGCTGAATCACATCATGCGCGTTCTGCAAAGCCAACGGTCGAATGCACCGGCGAACTGGTTGCAGCGATTACCCGAGATGGCGAGACGGTTAGAAGAAGAATGCTACCGCATTTCTGCTTCCAGGGACGAGTACGCCAACACGAGCACGTTGCAAGGTCGTCTGAAGAACATCGTGCGTGCTGCGCAGACACAGCAGCGCGTTCGTACCGACCCAGCGTCGAGCCGCGCGCCACCGACTTCCCAGCAAGTACCGACTCCCGCGACGACGACTTCGGCAGCCCCTCGTCAGACGATGCCACAGGCGCCTACGATGAACACGGTGTCAAGGCCAGAACCAGTCGTGCCTGCTCCTGTTGCCCCCCAGACAAGCATGGCTCCGATGGCGTCTCAGATGATTCAGATGCCGCCTGAGTTGCAAGATCCTGCGGTAACGGTGAAGAAAGAGGCGATACAGGCGATTCCAATGCCACCAGAGCTGCAAAACCCACCGCCGCAGCAGCCCGCCGCTGGTGGTGCCATGGGGAATCGTCTATCGATCTCTTCGGGTTCAGAGGCGAACGCCCAGCAAGCTATGATGGAAGCGGTCGCTGCAAATAACGCTGCTGCAGCGATGTCTGCTGCGAACCAAAGCCGATCCGCACAATTTCTTCGTCAGTTCAAGGCCAAAGCACAGCAAGTGACATCAGCAATGGAGGAGAAGCAAACCCGCGAGTACCACAACAAACTGCAGTCGATGACCACCAGTGACATTATGAACGCCAACTCGAAGGCGGTCTTGCAACGGCAACAACAGCGACTTCTGCTCTTGCGCCACGCGATGTGGTGTAAGGCGCCGGAGGGAACCTGTGTCGCAACGCCAAGTTGTGGAGAGATGAAGCGCCTGTGGCAACACATGGGTGAGTGCCAGGTGAAGGACGCCTCTGCTTGCTCGTACTCGCACTGCATCTCGTCGAAGTACGTGCTCTCGCACTTCCAGCAGTGCGAAAACCTGAACTGCTTGGTGTGTCAACTTCTTCGCTTTCCAGTTGAGGTGAAGGAGCGCAATGGTTCATTGATGATGGACGCCGATCGTGCCTTGCAGCAGATCCAAGCTGCGAACGAGCGTCGTATACAACAAGGACAAGGCCAATCGAATGGACACATGGCCCCATCCGCGCCTTCTGTGTCGGCTCCAATGACCCAACCTACGATGCCAACCAACCAGAACAACGCGCAATTCCAGACGCCACTCGCGATGCCAGGACAATCCCGACCGCAGGTCCCGTCTGCTCCTCAGACTCACCCGCAACCGCCTCAAGCCCCTCAGCAGCCGATGACCGGACGGCCGTCGGTGGGTAACGCCTCGTCGCAACCAACGCCTCAGACTTCACAGCAGCAACAGGGTGGTGGAGGCGCGTCCCAGCCGTTAGTGCAACCTATGAGTGTACCTGGACTAAGTGACGAGGAGAATCACCAACTCGCTGTGATTCAACAACGCCTTGGTGGTGTGAGTCTCGAGCAGCTGAATCTGAATTCGAAGAAGCTGGAGAGCTACGCGGAGCAGGTTCGGCGTCAGATGAATGCAATCGTCAACGAATGCGGACAGCTCATGCAGATGCGGAACACGACCCAAGATCCGGCCATGCAAAGCCAATTGGACGCTCAAGTACAGGCCAAGAAGGTGACTCTCCAAGACTTGAACCAGAAGTACAAGAAGTGTTCCAGCCAGCACCGAATCGTGAAGCATGTGATCAACGCTCGAGTAAATGGTGTGCCGGCTGGTGCAGTACAACCTCAAACGGCGGCTACCCAGCCACCAGCTCCACCAGCGCAGACTTCCAACGGTCACACACAGTTCCCAGCCAACTTGCAGCCCCTGGCGATGCCACCAGGTCTTCACTCTGGACCAGGGCCGATGGCTCCGCCTCAACAGCATCAGCAGCAGAACCCTGTTCAGCAGCCTCCGCAGCAGCAGTTACAAAACCCGGCTTTGCAAACGTTCGGGATGCAGCTCAAGCAAGCTCAATCGCCTGCGGTGCATACTCAGGCCCAGGCGACCTCGCAAGCACCAGTGTCTCGTCCTCCTGGCAGTACGAGCCAAGCTGCTAATGACATTCTTGGGCAGAGCCTCGGAATGTCTCTTGGTAACGAAATGGGGATGGGTCTGGCCGGGAAGCCACTGGAGATGCCGATGGACCTGCAGTCGTCTGCACCGGCCGCGCCTCCAGCGCCAGTTCCAGTTGCACCACCAGCACCAGTACAAAAGGAGGCGAAGAAGGAGCCGGTTCGAAGCGAGCCGACTGTGAACCCGTTAACTATGAACAACTCCAAGCTGAATGCGATGATGATGGAGCACAAGCGCATGGATGCTGCAAAGGTGAAGGCTGAGCCGGCTGCAGTGACCGTGAACACGACTGTGAACGCAGTGGTGCCAGTTCCAGCGCCCTCACCGACTGTTGTCGTTGGCCCAAGCCCCGCGTCTGGTGATGTCCCAACATCGATGCTGAACGAGCTCACGAACGAACAATTGAAGAGCCACATCGACTCGCTTGTTATCGGGTACAACTCGACCGTTCAGCCGGCCACGCTCAAGAAGCGTCTTGAGGGTTTGCTGAAGGGTATGACGGACCACAAGTTTGGGTGGGTGTTCAGCAGTCCAGTTGATCCTGTCGCGCTGGGAATCCCGAACTACTTCAAGGTCATCCGTCGCCCGATGGATTTGGGAGCGATCAAGAAGAAGTTGGACGCTGGTGTCTACAAACACCTCGATCAGTTTGTTCTGGATGTGCGGACGACGTTCAACAACGCCATGACGTACAACAGCGAAGGCCAAGACGTGTACAATCTCGCGAAGGACATGCTGAGCGATTTCAACGCGGAGATCAGGAAGTTTGAGGCGGAGGTGTTCGAAGAGGAGAAGGTCGCCCGTGAAAAGGAGAGCTCGTGTCGTCTTTGTGGTGTCGAGAGGATGGTCTTCGAGCCTGCCGTGCTGTATTGCAACGGCGAATGCAACAGTCGGATTCGTCGCAACTGCTACTACTATTGTGCTCCAGACAACAAGTACCACTGCTGCCAGCCGTGCTTTAACAATCTGCCTGAATCCATCCGCGGCAACGAAGGCAAGTCGTACAAGAAGACTGAGCTGAGCAAGAAGAAGAATGACGAAGTGCACGAAGAGCCGTGGGTTCAGTGTGACAAATGCAACCGATGGGTGCACCAGATCTGTGCGCTGTTCAACGGAAAGATCGATGCGGAGAAGAAGCCTCAGGTTGTGAAAAACGAGCCTAACTCGGGAAAGATCACCAACGGCCCGCAAGCTCAGGCTGGAGGAAGCGGACACTCGATATCATCGACCCCAGGCAGCGAGTTTCTGTGTCCCGAGTGCTTGCTGGATCACCGCATCAAGGAGCCAGAGAAGTACACCGTGGGCAAGCACGCGTTCAACGCGAAGGACCTGATGCGCACGAAGCTGTCAGACTTTCTGGAGCGTCGTATCTACAAGGCATTGCAAGAAGAGCGCGAGGACGAAGCGCGATGGACCAACAAGGATGTGAAAGAAATTGCGACGGCAGAGCATTTGACGGTGCGTCTTGTGTCGAACATTGAGAAGCAGCTCATGGTTCGCGACAAGATGTTCCAGCGGTACAAGGACTCGCACAAGTACACGTCGGAGCACCGATTCAAGTCGAAGTGCATCTGTATGTTCCAAGAGATCCACGGTGTGTCGGTGTTGCTGTTCGGCATGTACGTCCACGAGTTCGACGAGCAAGAAGCCGAGTGCAACTCGCGTCGCGTGTACATCTCGTACTTGGATTCGGTCAACTACTTTGAACCGGCTCATCTGCGAACGAAGGTGTACCACGAGCTGCTCATCGCATACCTTGAGTTCGTGCGCCAGCGTGGTTTCCACACAGCCCATTTGTGGGCGTGTCCACCTCTGAAGGGTGACGACTACATCCTGTACTGTCATCCGGAAGCCCAGAAAACCCCAAAGTCGGATCGACTGCGGCAGTGGTACGTTGACATGCTCACGAAGGCGCAGGAAGAAGGCGTGGCGTTGCACATTTCGAACATCTACGATGAGTATTGGCGCAACGACAACACAGCGTGCTTGCTGCCGTACTTTGAGGGCGACTATTGGGTGGGTCTGGCTGAAGAGGTGATCGAAAAACTCGAGGCGGAGAAACCCAAGAAGGCGAAGAAGGGCGGCAACAAGCGGAAATCATCTACGTCGGAAACCAAGAAGACGAGCAAGAAGTCAAAGGCGAAGAAGACGAAACGACGGAAAACGAGTTCAGCAGGTGGTGCGGGTGGAGATGGCGACGATAACGCGACAGGTTCAGACGCAGAGGCGGATGACGACGGTGACGAGGATGCTGGCGGTGACACTGCGGACGAGGCGACTCTTGTGGTGGAGAAGAAGGAGAAGAAAGACCGAATGTTCAAGTCTCTCGACGACGTGGATCGCACAGTGACGGATCCGCTCATGAAGAAAATGGGCGAAGTCATCGAGCCGATGAAGGACGACTTCTTGGTAGTGAAGCTGCAGCCATACTGTCGTCTGTGTAACATTCCAGTTATCAAGGGCACGCTGTGGCGGGATCCAACGACGACAACGGAGATCGGACTGAACCCCAAGTCAGTGCATGTGACCGTGTGTGACGGCTGCTACCAGAAGGCCAAGGTGTTGGCGACGGGTAACGCGAAGCTGAATGAACAGATCCAGAAGCTGGTGCCGGAGCCGGTGACATGGCCGGAGAAGTGTGCGGATCCGGACGAGATCAACGACAGCGAGTACTTCGACACTCGCCAGGCGTTCCTGAGTCTGTGCCAGGGCAACCATTACCAGTTTGACGAGTTGCGGCGTGCCAAGCACTCGTCGATGATGGCGCTGTACCACCTCGGCAATCCGAACCCGAATGCGTACGTGTACGAGTGCAACTCGTGTACTCGTGACATCGTACAGGGCAACCGCTGGCATTGCCACACGTGTCCCGACTTCGATGTGTGCGACGCTTGCTACGCCAAGGAGAAGCACGAGCACCCACTGGAGAAGATTCCGACGAGTGGCGCTGTGGGCGCCGGCGGCAAGGGCGGCCAGGTCCACGGCTCGCTCACCGACGAACAGCGCCGTTTACGCGAGCAGCGTGCCAAGAACGTGCGGCTCCACATGCAGCTCCTGGTCCACTCGAGTGGTTGCGACGGCTCTTGTGGCTCTGCCAACTGCGACAAGATGAAGGAGCTCATGCGTCACGGAGCGCACTGCAAACTGCGTGCCTTGGGCGGCTGTACGGTCTGTCGACGTGTGTGGGCACTGCTGCAGCTCCACGCTCGCCAGTGCCGCCAGTACGAGTGCAAGGTGCCTCGCTGCCACGATCTCCGCGAGCACGTGCGCAAGCTGCAGCTTCAGCAGCAGCTCATGGACGACCGCCGTCGTGCGGCCGTGACCCAGCAGTACCGTCAGATGCAGAACGGCGGCCAGCCCGCTGCCCCTGGAGGTGGCGGTGGCGACGACGAACTGAGCCTGTGAGTCTTTGGGGTATATTTACGGTAGGACCATTAGTAGTGATAGGCAAGAGAGGGGGACAGAGAGGAAGAGAGATGGAGAGCATCAGTTGTGCGTGGTGTGCGTGTGTCAATAGGAACGAAATTCATGCCAAAGCCCGACGCCTGTGTGTGTGTTTCTCTGTATTTTTGTGGTTGGGGTTGGTTGCCTTTCTCGGTCTGAAGGAGCTCCTCGTTCTGGCGGGAGCTCCGACTGGGTCTACGTGGTTGGTGTCTCTGCCTGGACGGCGGCTCTAGCGTGGACGAACTTCTGTCAAGTCCGTTTACTTGGCGGCGTTTCGTCGGCTGAGGCGCTTCTGTCGTCTTCTGAAGTGCGAGCACGGGCGCTTGCCGTGGTTGGCCTTCTTCGGGCGGCGCGCGTTGCGGTTGAGGCACTCCATGATGATCGAGTTGGACGCCAGAGGCTCCTCAAGCACACGCAGGTGCGCGAACGCGTCTGTTACGCTCGTGAGGTGGAACGCTGGGCGGCGCACTGCTCATTCAGGCAACAAGAGGAGAAAAGCACCGTCAGGGAGCTGCTCATCTAGGGGGTCTGAGGGGCGAATATGGCACTTGGAGACGCCAGGAAGGTGGGAGAAAGCACGCACCAGTGGCAGCCGTGATGGCGGAGGAGCTAGCGGCAGTCCATGGCGCGAACGCGGCGCGCGCAGCGGTCGGGAGCACGCGGCTGAGCATGACGATTTGCTGGCGAGCTCACCTGCGGACGGATGCGGACGGATGCCGATGGTTGATGGTGGTCGGCTGGTGTGGTGGTCCATAAAACCTCATGCAGCAGTTAAACCTCGTATGCAAAACGGGAGGTCGGAGGTGAGCAGTGCGTAGGTTTTTTCCTTCGAGCAACATTCAATATTTGTGTGTGGACCACATAAAGCCATATTCATAAAATACGGTGAAGTGTCCGGTGATTGGATTAAATTATGATAAGACGATGTGATTGGCTGATATTGCGTAAGTCAACCCACTTCGATGGAGCTCCGGAAGCACAATGAAGCGGATGCTGTCGACGGCCATGGCGGCGTCGCGCGTGTGCGTCCTGACGGACGTGGAGGGCAACTGGCAGTACGTCCGCAACGCCGTTCGCCAGTCGACATGCCTTCGCTTCCGCGACGCGCAAGAGCGAGAGCTGGAGCTGCAGGACGACTGTCTGCTGGTCTTCGGAGGTGACGGCGGCGACAAGGGCGACAACACCTTACAGTGCGTGTTTGCATGGGGTTTTGAGAAACTCTACGGCGAATGGGAGGCCTCTGACGCGCGGTACTGATATGTAGCTGCTACGGGGAGCTCGTGCGCCTGAAGAAGCAGCATCCGGAGCGCGTCGTGCTGCTCGTAGGCAACCGCGACGTCAACAAGATGCGCTTCACGTCCGAGTTACACGACAGCCAGCTCGACCTGGCGACCATGGCGCCGCGTACGGTTACGCTCTCGCACGTGTGTACCCCATTCAGTGATTCTGATGTGTATCCATGGCTTGTAGAAATCCGTGAAGGACCCGTGTGGGTGCCGGAGGAGCGACGCATAACGATCCCCAAGTTCCTGGCGAAGAAGGCAGCGGAGAACAACGACGCCCAGGAAGCGTGTGAGGCCGTGGAGCCAGATCTCACGCCGTTCAACACGATGGTGAACCGCCTGCACTGGATGCTGTCGTACACCATGGGCTCGCACGGTGACTTCGAGCAGCGACGCCGTGAGCTGGGGGAGACCAAGGAAGCTGTGAGTGATGAGGACGTTGTGGAGTCGTTTGCGAGCAGCGTGGAGGAAGGCGGCGTGCTGCGCGAGTTCCTCAAGCTCGGCAGCCTCGCGTTCATCTCCCACAAGACGCTGTTCGTCCACGGTGGTATCATCAGCTCCTCGGGCAAAGTGACGGAAGAGGAGATTCTAGCCACGAACACACTCGGCCACGTGCCTCAGGACCCGAAGATCTACGAGGACGTGCACGAATGGGTGGACAAGCTCAACGCGTGGTACCGAGGCCAAGTGCAGGAGTGGATTGACCAGCCGACGTGGTCAGAGGACCGACTCACGCGTGGCGGCAATGAGCTGCTCGAGTACGTGCTGTATTCGTACAAGCACAGCGTGGTCATGGGACGCCACTTGGACAAGGCGGGCATGCCCGTGGCTCTACCGAACGCGATCGCCAAGTCGCTTCAAGACAACGGCATCACGCGGCTCGTGGTCGGCCACACACCCCATGGCACGTGCCCCACAGTGATCAAGCAGCCCGAGGCCGAGGACCCCAATGACACATCACTGTTCCAGGAAGTGATCATGTGCGATACGAGCTACAGCGACATGAAGGCGCCAGATAACAGAGGCGTCGCTGCCTCGGAGCTTGTGATCCACGCCGACGGCCACGCGGATATCCACGGCGTCCTGGAGAACGGCCGCCCCATCGACTTCTCGACCACCTGCAGCTACGTCGGTCGACTCCTCGGCAATGGCATGCGTGTGAAGGCCAAGCTGACTGATGCTGAAAACCAGTTCCTGGTGTTCAAGGTCGAAAACGGCTTCACGTACACGTATGACTACCTGTCGCTCGACGAGCTCCTCGAAATCGGACTTGTCGATGAAAGAGAAGCAAGTCAATAGAGACCGGAATAGAACCATTTGGCTACATTTGGACTGTGTGTGGTGTCGCTGCCATTCGCGCATCTGAGAGCTTGCGAAGATGACGCTCGACACCTTGACGCGGGTGCATGCCGAGCAAAAGCACGCCCAGCTCAAGAGCTCACTGGCGCAGGCACGAGCCGAGTTCCGCGAGCGGTTCAAGCATGAGACGGAGCTCTTCCGATCGCTGCCTTTGAGCTCTGGCTCGATTCCACTGAGCCCGATCGTGCATCCGTCTCGCGGACCAGGCCCGAATAGTCCAGCTCCACAGGTACAGACTTTGCAGGGCGAAGACCTGGTACGCAACGAGCGTCTGAGCCAATGCTGCAAGCGAGTACGAGTGTGGCGGCGCCAAACGACAAACCCACTGCTTCCGTACAAGCAGACGCAGCGCACAAAGCTCCACGGGAACGGCTTCGGAAGCGGAGGCCCTGGCAAGGGCGGCTCGACGTCGGCGACCGACCACCGCATGCATCTATCGCTGCTCATGACTGTGATCGTCGACATGTACGAGCAGAAAATGGCCGTCGAAGTCGGCACGTCGTCCGTGCTGTTGCCTACAAACGGCGGCATGACCGAGTCGTTTCCCGAGTTTGTGATCAAGTACATTTCAGCGCGCACGTCGTCCCGCCGCTTGGCTCTGGACCAGATCAACGGCACGGTGTCCATCTTGCTGCAGTCGTCAACCCACCCGCGCGTGAGGACGTTTGCGTCTCTCTGTGGCATGGACGACAAGTACAATCCACCGGAGAAGATGCGGGCGTTCCTGCACATGGTTGAAAGCGTCCACCGACTCAAGGCCGCCGCCGGAAGCTACACTACCGCGAGCTTCAAGCCGGAAGATGCCGGCTCACTGGCCGAAGTCGTGTTCTACAACCTCGGCGTGCCTCTCACCGTCGCCCAAAGCGTGGTCACGGAGCTGTTTGAGGAGGAGTACTATTGGAACTTTCGCTTCTGGCACTCGCATTTCCGAGAACTCAAGGTCGAGTACGCGTGGCCAAGGGCGGCCAAGGCCGAGCTGGAGGAAAAAGTGTTCGCGATGACGACCGTCACACGCAACGCCTCGTTAAATGCCGCCAAGAAGATCGACTGCGACGCATTTCTCGAACTTCTGCTGGAAACGTGGACCCAGCGAGCCAAATTACTGGCGGATATGCTCGAGGCGGCGACAGATGAGGAAGAACGCAAGAGTGTGGCGACTCTCGCGAGTAGGCAGGCCGCACAGGACGCTCGAGGACACATCGCACCACTCACAGAGGCAGAGATACAGCTCTATGATGAGCTAGTGGAGGAGTTTTGGAACGCTGAGGTGCCTTGGTCTACAAACGCCAAGATCCAACGGCGCGTGAGTGCTGCGTCACGAGGCGAGCGGTCGATGGGCGAGGTAGCGTTGCTGTACCGCAAGTACGTGTCCGAGCTGGACGAGTCAAAGAAAGTGTGGCTCTGGCAGCAGTGGCCCTGGGACGTCGACTGGGAGTGGGGGCTGCTGGTCGTGCGCGACCAAGGCCAGGAGAAATGAACCGCCTACTTCAACCAGATACAACCTGGTTTTCACCCTGCTATGACATTACCACCTTGTTTTGACATTTTTGGAAGATAGCAAATTTAATGATTGGCTGAAATTGGTTGGTGGACACCAACGGACATGGAGCTTTCGAACGAGCAGCTCCTTTGTGGCCCGCAAGCTCCTCTCACAATCGAAGACTCAAGCGCTTCGCTCCTCTCAAGACCCTCAAGCTTTTCAAGATGTCTGGACGTGGTGGCTTTGGCGGCCGTGGTGGTGGACGCGGTGGTGGCCGCGGAGGAGGCCGTGGTGGTGACCGTGGAGGCCGTGGCGGCTTCGGCGGTCGCGGTGGAGCTCCAGGCGGCCGCGGTGGCTTCGGCGGCCGTGGCGGTGGCCGTGGTGACCGTGGTGGTCGCGGCGGTGCTCGTGGTGGCCGCGGAGGAGGCCGTGGAGGAGCCCCTGGTGGCATGAAGGGCGGCGCCAAGGTCATCGTGGAGCCGCACCGCCACGCCGGCGTGTTCATCGCGCGTGGCAAGGAAGACGCTCTCGTGACGCTCAACTCGACTCCAGGCAAGTCGGTCTACGGCGAGAAG
Source organism: Pythium sukuiense (assembly GCA_023334995.1). Classification (NCBI taxonomy): domain Eukaryota; phylum Oomycota; class Peronosporomycetes; order Pythiales; family Pythiaceae; genus Pythium; species Pythium sukuiense. The sequence goes on along the minus strand of JAADVL010000074.1, from coordinate 15,998 downwards.
CGCATCTCGGTCGACGTCCCATCGGCTTCGGGCGAAGGCTCGGAGAAGGTCGAGTACCGCGTGTGGAACCCGTTCCGCTCCAAGATCGCCGCTGCTATCCTCGGTGGTGTCGACAACATTTGGATGGGCCCTGGCTCCAAAGTGCTGTACCTCGGCGGAGCCTCGGGCACCACCGTCTCGCACGTCTCGGACATCGTCGGCCCGACGGGCGCTGTGTACGCCGTCGAGTTCTCGCACCGGTCGGGTCGTGACCTCATCAACATGGCCAAGTCGCGTACCAACGTCATCCCGATCATTGAAGACGCGCGTCACCCGCTCAAGTACCGCATGCTCGTGCCCATGGTGGACACTGTGTTTGCCGACGTGGCGCAGCCTGACCAGGCGCGTATCGTCGCTTTGAACGCTAGTTACTTCTTGAAGAACGGCGGTCACTTCGTCATTTCGATCAAGGCGAGTTGCATCGATTCTACTGCACCTGCTGAGGCGGTTTTCGCCCGTGAAGTGAAAAAGTTGCAGCAAGAACAATTCAAACCGAGCGAGCAACTCACCTTGGAGCCGTACGAACGTGACCACGCCGTGGTTGTCGGATCCTACCGTGCGCCAAAGAAGGACAAGAAGTAGAGGCCATGTCTCCCGTGCCTCCTCGCTTGTCTCTTCACTCTAGGACGCCTGTTGATCTGCTGGCCGATAGCCATCCAACTTGTGTGGATGGCTCAAGCCAGCAGAGCACCGCACGGATATTCATAGGGCTAGTTAGAGAGTAGGGGCGTCTGTGCCCGTGCATGTTGTGGGCCCCCCGCTTGCCTGTGTGAGTGTGTGAAGGATGGATGGACTTGCGTGGTAATTTATGCTAACCCTCCATTAACCCCCCAACGCAACCCGACCGTGTACTCTTCTCGTAGGGCTCTCCATCCACGACGGATCCAAGTCAGCCAGCGACATCTCCTGCCCAAGCGACAGCTCACGAGGAAGAGGGATCTTTATGATGAGAAGCATTGCGTCGGGCGGTCTGAACAAACCCGCGCGGAGCGGAGTAGTAGGCACCGGTGTCCCGCCGAAAGGTTGGCGCCGGGAACGCCGCTGCTTGGTCGCGCGGTCCGTGACTGATAGACGTTTTCCAGAGCCTCTTCGGAGTGACTCTGCCTGAGAGATCCCTCTACCTCGCGTGTTGGTGACGAGGATGGTGCCGCTGGCGGCCTCCTGACGGACGAGAGCCCGTCTCGTTCTCCTCCCTACAGCAGCATTGTATCGCCACGCAGCAGTAGCAGTTCAGTTGGACAAAATATAGACAAGCTATCTTGACAACGTCACTTGAAAGCCTTGCGTCTCTATCTTAGGACAGACCCCACAGCAGTCAGGCCGCTCAATCACAGTGTGCTGCATTGTGTGAAGCGCTCGTCTACCATCATGCACCGCGTCAGGTAAGGCCGCGTCCGCCTTGGCTAGAGGCTCTTGGTCATGCTGTGTAAGCGAGCTCACGCACGGGTGTCTGCAGTGACCACTTGGCCGACCGCCACCCGTACCTGGATGCAGACTTCAACGAGTCCTACGATTCCAAGGAGGTAATGCCCCACCCTTCAATTCACTCGAAACGAGGCTCTCACCCCCCACGGCTTGTAGGTGCACCGTGCGTTTGGCGACCGCGTGATCCCCAAGTACGCGGAGCTTCTCGTGGTGGACGATTTGCCTCATGAAGGCCGGGCGCGAGCACTAGCGGAGCTGCGGGAGCTGCTCAGCAATCAGGAGACCAAATACCAGGCCGTGAACCACGAGCTCATGTTCGCATGTGCGGGTCTCACGGACTCGCCGTCGTTGGATGTGCGCGTCAACGCCGCACTCACGATCGCGTCGCTCGTGCTCTACAACAACGTATGCTACTCTTGTAGACGTGGCGACGGGGGATTAACATTCACCAGCGTTCATGCATGAACAGAATCCAAGCAGCAGTGGCGAATTGAGCACGGAGGCAATGCTGCGGGCTGCAACAGCGTTGCTGGACGACCGCGACGCCCCAGCTGTGCTGGCAGCATGCAGCATCTTCCAGAACCTCACTGTGTCCGACGAAGGATCGCTTCTCTTGGCGTCACGCATCGAAATCGTTGGAAAGATCACCAGTATGATCAACTCGGAGCCACTGAAATCGCTGTCCGAGCCTGTTGTGAGCGCTGTGCTGGCGATCCTGGCCAACCTCACGCGAGTCTTCGAAGGTGCACAGGCCTGCGCAGACTGTGCGATCACGTCGCCTGTGCTGGGGGTGCTCAAGAAGTGTGTGATCTATGACGCCAAGACCGTCCATAGTGCAGCGCTCATTCTTCTCAACGCAGCGACGCACGACCAGGGGAAACGCATCGCGATCCACCAGGGCGGCGTCGAGATCTGTCTGAAAGTGCTGTCCAAGGTGTTGGCTGTGGCTGCACCTGGCACGTTCCAGCACTGCGGCGAGAAGCTCCATGTTGAGCTCACACGGTGTCTCATCGGCGCGATCATGGCGTTGTCGACGGTGGAAGATGCCAAGCCACGCATCGTGGAGTTCGGCGTCGAGCCGCTGGTCAAGTGTCTCCACCACGACAGCGTCGCCATCAAGAACAACGCCATCATCGCGATCAACTCAGCCTGCGAGGCGGCTAAGGGAACAGCGACGTTTGTCAACAAGCTTCTGTCTGAAAAAGATCTCCTTATCGAAGTGCTGGGCGTCAAGTGCATCCCTGCGCTGCTTCGCTACCTGCGAGTGGACTCGGATGACGACGACTCAAAGCTCGATGCTCTTGCTGTGCTCCAGGATCTCGTGCGTGGGAACGAGGACGCTGCGAATGATGTTGTGCAAACGCTTCATCTGATCGACTCGCTCGTGGACATTGCGACGCAAGGAGACTTGGCAGCAGCTCAATGGACGCTGCGTAGTGGCGCCGTGTCGGTGCTACAGCTCCTCGTTGCGGTGAGTGTGCTCGTCGCCAGAGTGATAAGGATGGTGGCATGGTCTCAATCACTGACGATCTATCTTGTGAATGACCACTAGGATGGCGACAGGTACGCTCGTCGTGTGGGCAAGACGTTGATCAAGCACAGCGTCTCCGACAACGACTTCTCATTGGTCATGAGCATCGACATGGCTACATTCCTCGCCAACGAATAGCTACATTCCTCCATAACTGCATAGGTAAGTCTAACATGACCTTACCAAATTATCAAAATATATGAAAATAGAGGTATTCGGAGTCAATTCTGCCTTGGCACTTGGTATTTGTATGGTTGCAGCCGACAACGTTTTCGAAGAGGAGACTAACCGGAACTAAACGGTACAATTTTTTTCAAATGGAAAAGCGTGTTCGTTGAGCCGAGAGACGGTTAGCATCTCCCTCGACAAGGACGGGATTGCGCGTATGCGTATCCAAACCTCTTGGATGGTTTAAGCTCTGTTAGGGCACCTCGCCCCGACATCTATCCAGTTTTTTTCAGATCTAAATGGTCGCTCCGACCTGAGCCTCGGCAGCCCTGAGTCTGAGAACTTGTTTCTAACCGGGTTCTTAACGCCATGGGCTTTTGACTGGGTGTGGTCTCCACCATTGGGCAACGGCAACAAGAGAGGAGCTCATCAACCAACGGCGATGGCGACGGGAGCGCAGGGATTCTTCGGCGCATTGGCGCGTGGCGTCAAGTTCGACTCGCAGCGCATCCAGAGCGCGAAGCAGCACTTCAAGAAGCCCTCGGGTGCGTTGTTTGCACGCTGAAACGTTGTCTGTAGCTCTCGGAATGAGGAGCTCAATGTGGACTTTCTCGATGGTATTGTAGACGCGAATGGCGCCGCCAAGACCAAGGCGAAGCACGCCAGCGAGCTGGACTTCTTCGGCTTCGACACCGTCCAGAGCAAGCCCAAGGAGTCGAAGGTGGCGAAGCGTGAGCGCAAGATCAGCGTGGACATGATCCCTGCGTGGGCGGGCAATGAGACGCCAGAGGAGAAGCCTGCCAAGGCCAAGAAGAAGACGGGCAGCATGCCACGACGCAAGCGCAAGCTGAGCGAAGGGGCGATCGAGGAGGAGAAGCTGGCGGACGAGGAACGGCGTCAGGCGTCGATGCTGCTGGCACCCAAGGCCGCGGAGGGCAAGGCCGAGAAGAAGAAGAAGCACCGCAAGCGCAGGAAACGCTCGGCGTCCATGGCCAGCGAGGCCACGGAGGACGGGGAAGAGGAGGAGGAGAAGGAGCAGCCAGTCGAGGTGGAGGAAGACGACGAGGAGGAAGAGGATGAGGAGGAGGAGGAGGATGACGAGGTGGAGCTGTTCAAGAATGGCCGCGACGAGGAGACCAAGGCCGCCGGCAAGAGCAAGAGCAAGAAGAGCAAGGCTGACACGCAGGCCGAGCGTGAAAAGTGAGCGGCCTTAACTCTGCGAGTGCTATAGGCGTGAAGCGGTGAACTAACCCTGGTGGTTTGTGTCTTGTGGCGTGGCAGGGAGGAAGTGCGGTTGTTCCGTAAGCAGATGAACATCCGTGTGGACGGCACGGGCGTGCCAGCGCCCATCGCCACCTTCGACGCTATGAAGCTCAACGCTGCGCAGGAGAAGATGCAAGCCGTGCTCCTGAAGAACATCGAGGCCTCGGAGTACAAGGAGCCAACGCCGATCCAGATGCAGGCCATCCCGAGCATGCTGCAAGGCCGCGACCTGCTGGCCACCGCGCCGACAGGCTCAGGAAAGACGGCCGCGTTCGCGATTCCGATCCTGGCTAACCTGGGAGCGCCAAAGCAAGAGGGCATTCGAGCTGTCGTGCTGTCGCCCACGCGTGAGCTGGCGGTGCAGATCCACCAGGAGTTCACGCGTCTCGCCGCCGGTCGTAAGTTCCACATCGTACTGTTGTCCAAGGCCACTGCGTCGACAATGCTCGCCCAGATCAAGAGCAATTGCACGGTGAACCACGACATCGTGATCGCGACGCCGCTGCGCCTTGTCCACTTGATCCAGGAGGCCAAGCTGGACCTGTCTATGGTCGAGATGGTGTGTCTTGATGAAGCCGACCGCCTCTTTGATATGGGCTTTGTCGAGCAAATTGATGAAGTGCTGGCGGCGTGTACGCACCCCAATATCCAGCGTGCGATGTTCAGTGCCACGATGCTGCAAGGTGTCGAAGAGATGGCCCAGTCGGTACTGCGTGACCCTGTCAAGGTCTCGATCGGTGTCAAGAACTCGGGCAACACCTCCATCAACCAGAAGCTCGTGTTCGTAGGCAAGGAAGAAGGCAAGTTGGTGGCAATGAAGAACCTGATCACGGACGGACTCAAGGTGCCAGCGCTGCTGTTCGTGCAGAACAAGGAGCGAGCGAACGAACTGTACCACGAGCTGCTGTACGACGGCATCAACGTCGGCACTGTCCATGCCGATCGCACGAAGGAACAGCGTGATGAGACCATGCGCCAATTCCGAACGGGCCAGGTCTGGGTGCTGATTTGTACGGATCTCATGAGCCGTGGTATCGATTTCAAGGCCGTGAACATGGTGATCAACTACGATTTCCCACAAGATGCGGTCAGCTACATCCACCGTATCGGTCGAACAGGCCGTGGCGGTCGCCAGGGCTCGGCGGTGACGTTCTTCACAGAGGATGACATGCTGTACCTGCGATCCATCGCCAACGTGATGAAGCTCTCGGGCTGTGAGGTGCCCAACTGGATGCTCAAGCTCAAGAAGGCCAGGTATATTTTCAAAGTGGTGCAATTATTGCTGGGCGAAGTGACTAACTGGTGTCTGTTGTGTCTGTGCAGCATGGAGAGGCGTAAGAAGCTGGTCAAGGCGCCGCTGGAGCGTCGTCGTATCAGCACCGTGTCAGGCTACGACTTACAGAAGCAGCACAAGCGCCACTTGGCCAAGTCCAAGAAGCCGCACGGTAGCAACAACACTGGAGGAGACACAAATGACGCATAGTGGCTTGAGAGCAACACACACCCTACGAACTAGAATGATGCAATGTGATGACCAACGACTTTCCTAAGACGCCGATCCAAATTTGCATACGCACTTTTCTGAAAATACGCAGTCGTCGAAATCTCCTACCACTCGGAACACAGAGAGATCTCTGGAGATCATCTCGACACGCTCATCTTGGTGGGACCTTCGACTCGTAGCGAAGCCTTGACACAACATGACGTCGCCTCAACCCCCGCTGTGTTCCTCCCATCCCACGTCGTTCGCCAGCGTGACCGACCCAACACTCCACCGAGAAGGCTGGAGGAGTCCCCGCGCCCACAACGAGGAGAATCGTCCACACCCACGAAAGGTACACACACTACCGTCGCATGAACGCCAGCACGCAGTGATGACTGACGTGGCTGCTGCGTTGTAGACCCCATCCCGCTACCGCTCTCTTCTCCGGTACGACGCTCTATCGGCCTCACCTTTCGTGACACGACCAAGCGGTTCACCACGCAGTCCGTCACCTCGCAGTATGAGTTGTCGGAATGATTTCAATGTGGTACGAGCGGCGTCCGCCCCTGGAGACACAGCATCGCCGACTGACGAGCACAGCGAGAGCACCCTGGACGATCTGTCGCCTCGGAAGAACACGAATCTCGATGAGCTCATGTGGTTCCAGCATCGATGGCTTGATAAGCACGGAAAGAACTCGCATCTCAAGGAATCGCGCGAGAAAATGGCACTACTGAGACGCTGGTTCGAGTCCCTGGACGCTGACGGCTCTGGAGAGGTCGGTGTGGACGAGCTGGAAGACCCCTTAGTGTCTGTGGGGCTGGCACGGAGTCGCGACGAAGTCCAGAAACTGATCGGCCAAGTCGACAAAGACGGATCAGGCGAAGTCACGTTCACCGAGTTTCTGCGTATGATGAATCCCGAGAAGCCCAAGCGTGCACGACAGCGGCAGCCACTTCACAAGCCCAAACCGCGAGTCGACCCTGAGGCTGAGACGAGCCCCACGAGCGGCGCCACCAGCTCAAAAGACAACTGCTATCCACCTCGGCCCGGCACCGCTCAATTCAAAGCTCAGCCTTCGCCTCGGTCTCCGAACCGGAAAGCAAGTACCCTCGCTGCTGCAAATGCAGTCGGCGGCTCCTCGAATCCTGTGGTGAAGCTCTTCGAAGACTTGCAGTCGGGGAAACTGGGGGACTTGGCTATCCCTTTTCCAGTGCTGATCACTGCGTACCGCCGGCGGATGTTGTTGAACGCTCACATGGCCGAAGACCCCACGGCGAGGCGGCTTGGATCGTCGGTCTTGCAGGCGCTCGAGTCGACGGGGCGAGAAGGACCGCAGTTCTCGAGTCCGGAGCCCAACGGTATCGGAGTAGCTAGCCATCGGCGGGGTTCTACTCTCCAGTCAGCTTCGTCTCCGTCATCATACTTGCAAAACTACATTTCCACGGCCGAGGCAGCCGCGCACGAAACAAGTCTGCTAGGAGGCGTCTCGATGAAAGCACGCACCAAGTCGACGCAGCTTCCGTCGCTGTGACTGTAGACGAGGACTCACTGGAAGCACGATACACATTGGGTTGGAAAATCAATCGAATTCGGTCCACTAACTATTATAACACACTCACATCGCCTCCGTCTGCCCGCTTGCTTTGTGGCCTGTGCAGAGCTCCCCACCTGCTGCCTCAGACCCTTGGCGTCTTGCCTTGCTCCTCTCCACTGGCTTGATTGCTACGACTGGCTTCACCGCAGCGCTTGTCAATCCGCTCGTCCCTACCGTTCAGCCGCTCGTCCTGTTCCGCGCTCAAGCCTCGTCCCATCGGAGGCAGCAGCTCTTGCCTTCTCCTTCTTGGAACCGAGCTCCCTCGCACGACCCAGGGGAGGACACGACGCGGTACACAGTTCACAACTGGACAGATGCACGACATGGACGGACAACGAAGAGACTCGACGAGGACACGCCGCGTGCTTGAGCGAGCGACACGCGAAGCAGGCGACTCAGTGCTGCCCATTTCGATCGGGGGCAATGATGGCTGTTGTGTACGTTTTTTATACTTACTTGGCATTCACTGCACTCATGGGAGGCGTCTTGGACGTAGCACCAGCGCCCTGTACAGGCTTCTGCATGTTGTTCGATGACGACTGCGACGGAGAGTGCGGACTTGAGCCGCGCTGAGTATTCGCGCTCCCAGGAGGAGCACCCGAGATCTTACTTCGCTTGAACGCGGCTGCGTTAGCTGCTGCTGCAGCTGCCATTTGCTGCTGGGACTGAGACAGCGTTCGCTTCATGCCAGACGTCTGGCCATCACCTCCGCTCTTCAGCAAGTCACCACCGAGCGGACCATCAACAGACAGGTCGTCGCCCATGAACGAGTTGGCCAAGTCGAGATTCAGGAAGTCCGCGGATTCTGCACCCAGGCCTTGGCTGAGGCCCGACAGATCCGAGCTTTGACGGACACCGTTCATCGAGTTTCTTCGCTGCAGCTGAGCGTTCTGCTGCTGGTTCTGCGCCGACGCGTTCGCTCCCTGACCTTGCTGCTGCTGACCTTGCTGCTGTTGCTGCTGGCCAGGCTGCTGCATGAAGTTTGGGTTCTGGTTGCGCTGCTGGTTCATCTGCTGTTGCATTTGCTGCTGCTGCGGGTTCTGCTGGCCTGGCTGCTGCATTTGCTGCTGTTGCTGCTGACGCATCGAGTTCTGGCGCTGGATAGTCTGCTGAGGGAACTGCTGCTGGCCAGGCTGACCCGGTTGGCCCGCCTGACCAGGCTGACCTGGCTGTCCTGGCTGTCCTGGCTGACCACCTTGCTGCATGGAGTTCATCGAGTTCTGACGCTGCATCTGCGCTTGCTGCTGCATTTGGAACTGCCGCCTCTGCATCTGAACAGCTTGGTACTGCTGCAATTGCTGAGGAGTGAGCTGACGCATTTGAGGGTTCTGCTGCATTTGCATTTGCATCTGCTGCTGTTGCTGGAGCATTTGCTGCTGAGTCATGCGGCCGGGAACACTAGCGTACGGCATATTGCCCATGACATGAGGCTGGGGCACCATGCCTGGCTGCATCGCTGCTGGGTTCATCGCCATTGGACCCGGAGAAACACCAGCGGGACCCATCATGCCTGGCTGAGCAGCAACGTTTTGGCCTGGACGAGGATTCACACCGGCCTTGTGCTGTGCTCGAGCGCCCATCGTCACCGCGAGATGCTGAAGGCGAGTCTTCAAGGATGTGAAGTCGCCGTACTCGTCACGGTTCTTGGCTGTTCGGTAAAGCGAATCTTCCAGTCGACGGGCCATGTCCGGCAATCGACGGATCCACTCGGCAGGCGCGTCAGGCTTGCGCTGCTGCAACAGGCTCACGATCTTGCTGATCATTTTTCGTCGCAACGGCAGATCATTCTCCGACTGCCACGCCGTTTGGCTATCTGGCGCAGCTCCTCCAGTCGCACCTCCAGAGGCAGAACCGCCAGGCGTTCGGGCCTGGCCTGGACCAGCCATCGCACGCTGTGGCTGTGCTGGCTGCTGAACCCCTCGCATGCGGAAGTCCATCCCTGGCTGCTGAGGCTGACCGGGCATCATGACGTTTGGCGGCGCACCGTAACCAGCAGGGTAACCCGGGGCGGCTCCTAACCGGTTCGGCATCATCTGACCCTGAGATCCCATCCGTTGCATGTGGTTGGGGCCTCCCATAATGTTCTGGTTCATCGACGCTTGGGCCATCGAAATCCGCAGGACTTCCATCGGCGGAGGAATCAAATCCGGGTGCTGCATCATCATCGACTTGACGCGCATCATCTCTTCATCGTAGGTCGAAGTTGCTGGTCGGAACTGCGGCTGCATGTACTGCGCGTTGGGCTGCATACCAGGCTGGCCAGGAGCCACACCCATGGGGGCTCCTTGAGGCGCCATGCCGTAGGGCTGCGCGCCGAAATTGCCTGGCTGTTGTCCTGGTTGTTGGTTCATCATCATCTGGTTCGGTGGATACCGCTGCATGTTCTGTTGCTGCGGTTGCTGAGGGTGTTGCGGGTGCTGAGGCTGCTGCTGGCCCTGCGGAGGCATCGAGCCGCTCATACGTCCTCCTGCTGCAGGCGCATCGATGTGTGGTCGTGCAGTAGACGCATTCGTAGATGCAGGAGCGGCAGACGCTGCCGCCGACGACGTGGCCGACGACATGGACGAGGACGACGCCGCCTTGCTCATGAAGCCCTGGCTGTTGCCTGGTCCGCCAAGCACGAACGACGTCGCGACGCTGTTCGAGTCGGCTATGGTGGAATCAGGCTTCATCTTTTGGTCGTTGGCATTCGTAACTGATGCCTTGCTGTCTTCATTCTTCACGTTGTTCTTGTCGTCAGAGGACGAGTGGTCGAGGTCTGCTCCAAAGTATGAGCTGGCGAGATCGTCATGGGCCTCTGTCTTGGTCGTGCCACTCGTCGCACCGGACGTGGTGGCGGAAGACGCAGTGGAGACGCCGGTTGTGGACGCGGAGGCCGCCGTGGTATCCTTTGGCGAGTCCATGAAGTTAAAGTCGTCATGGCCCGTGGCAAAGGGCTCATCGCCGAGGCTCTGGACGCCCGTGGGCGTGCCGACGCTGAAGGGCAGACCGCCATTGCTGGGAGATGAACCCAACGGCGTGGAGCTCCCCCAGGAGCCGATGTCGAGGAACTCGCTGCCGGCGAAGTCAAAGCCGAAGGAATCCATGCTCATATAGATGCGCCTGTCTCGCCAAAAAAACTAGTTAGCATTTCTCCAACAAAACCGCGTCACTTTCGTTGGGGTTTGTTTTCGCCAACGCCAACTAATGCATTCACTCACCCTTGGTTGTCAATGGATGATAGCCGGAAGAGTCGCCTCGCACGACTTGGATATCAAGTCGGAGAGATTGAGAGGAGATCGAACGTCAAGCACAGATCGAGCGTGAGCGAAGTCGGCGCCCGTGGTGCTCGAAGTCTCCGTGGGCTCCTTCCTTCCAGTCGGGTCGGGGGCGTTCGTTCCGTCGAGAGGCTCAAATATAGACCCGGACGACAAGAGACCTTCTTCTCCGTCGGAAGCAAGACCTGGACGGCACGAAGCGGAGGTGAAGAGGGGTCTATCGACGCGTGAAGCTTCCCCAGACGAGCGAGATGGCAGAGGAAGACGCTGGGCTCACGCTGCTGGCTGCCTGGACGCGGCGGGCTTTCAGGTGCAGGGTTGATAGTATTGGGGGGCAAGAGATGTCGACGCACGAAAGCGCACCAAGTCGCGCGGTCGGTCTTCGTGAGCAGGGTGAGTTCAAAAAAATTCGCTGAGGTTTTGAAGAAAAAGCGAAAATAACCCAGCCACGGCCGACAAAAAACAACGGTCCGTGGCTCCCGCTCGCCTCAAAACCTCGCACTCCCCCCTGCAGTGATGTGGTGTTCTCCCCCTCGAAAACAGACAAAAAACCTCGATATCTGACTGCCGTGGGTTTGTTTTTTGCGTTTTTTTCCCAAGACCCCACAGAAAATCGAGGTGTTTCATCCAAGCAGTTGCAAACGACAGCCTCTGAAAAGTGACATGTGATACAAGCCCCTCTTTGAGCAACATGGCCAGATAATCAAGGAGGGTTGCCAACAAAGAGGATTGTAACTTGCAACAATTCATTTGTGACAGTGGTGGTCGGCTACCCAGCACTGGCTTTTTTGCAACTGTGACTCTCAGTGAGGTTTTTGTCAGTGGGCTGCTTCGCTCACGCAAAATGGAGCCATGTGGCATCATCCTTGACGCCCCTTCATGCGATTCCTCCTCGTTGGTGGGATCCGCAGGCAACACTCGTCGCTTCTAAAATAACAGAAGCGAGGAATTCGTGTGCTCGACCTGCGGACACGGCAGATCCGACCCAGATCCGTGGCAGTGATTCTTGATTCCGACTCACATCTCCAGAGTGGGCGGTTTCGGTGACGGCATGCGGCTGTCGGATCTAGCGGCCACGTCATGAGCCACTCACGCTAGTACAGTGATCACGAGCATGTCAGGAGGCTGGTCCATTGCTCTGAGGTCTCCAGTGCACTACATCGCAAGCCCATCCAAAGGGCGTGCGTAGGAGCCGATTGCGGCGACGTCGGCTTCCACAGTTACGGCTGAGCAGCGAGCAATTGCTCTAGACCCTGTTGCATGGTGATGGCGTCTTTCTGTACTGTTCGAGCAGCGCTCAGGGCTCGATGGTGATGAAGAGCCCAAAGAAACGAACGGCATCCCTCCCGTCTGGGTGGCATCGCCTCGTCCAACGAGGCCAACTTGAAGCTTCTTCGAACGGTTTGACCCAGCATCCTGCTCGCATACAGTACCGTACTGTAATTCCTGTCATCACGTCACATCGCACTCTCAATCTCTCGTTCGAAAAGAAGTCACTGAGTCGGTCTGTCTACTATCCTGTGCTCTCTAACCCAGCGCTGCACCACTAAGCCATCATGCGCTGACGCTGCGATCCACACTTTTGAAGCCAGATTTCTCGAATAGATCCCGGATCCGCACATGGATATCCGATCAGCGTCCATTTCGGCATCCCTCCATCTACATTCCCAGCTCCATGGTATCTGCTAACAGCGGAGCTTGTTATCTCGCCATGCTCACGCCGTAGCCACCACAGCGGCATGGTCACGAACGGCTTCAAGTTGACCACCAGATCCTCCAGCCGGCAGGCCTCCGGTTCATCAAAATGGAGGAACCTCCAGTTCACGGACTCAGAACACGGTCTTCAGACACGATCAGACAGGAGTCCATCAGGGGTAGGGTGTCAATTCGCCACGTTGCGGCATTGTTGTGGAGGACCAAGATTGTCACTTGTCCGCCCCCATTCTTCCTAATGACTTGCATAAAGTATGAGGGAGAGATGACCTGTTGTTTGCTGGACTTGCTAATCTGCACTTGTGTACCCTACCCCGCATTCAGTGAAGGGTTTTGGCACATTTCCAAGCAAGTTTGAGGGACTCCTTAGAACCTTCTTCCACGGAGACCACTGACCCGCGGTCTGGCGGTTAATGCAGCATGAAAATGCTCTCTAGACTGTCTGAACCCCAAAATATAATTCGCACAACTCTCTTTGACTCCGTGGGAGTGGCTGTGTGAGTGTGAATGAACGACTTGTTCTCCACACACGGAGTGAGTGTTCAAGAGTCGCTTCGTGGCTTTTTTCTATCGCCCTCGATGCGGCAACAAGTGGCACGCGATGTGACGACGCTTCGCACCGGCTGTTTCTCCTCTCGCGATGTCCTCCCTCTCTCCGCTCACGCTCTCTCTCTCTCTCTTTCTCTCTCTATGGAGAGAGAACCTGTCAAACCTGCTCGCTGTTTTCAGAGTTTCAGCGCAGTCCGCCCGTCGTCCCGTCGTCTTCCACTCCTCCCCCGCCAGTCTCTTGGAGCGACACACACACACCCTCTCTCACTCATTTTGGACGGTGGCCCTGGAGTTTGCTGGTGAGAACAACCGTCAGCTCTCGCTCGCCTCCACCTTCCTGTCGTCCCCTCCGCTCCCCTCTCCTCCGACTCGACTCGCGGACTGCTCTGCTGGGACCGACGCCCCCTCGCAATCGGCTTTTTCGTCAGAGACTTATCTGGAACCCGCCAGATACGCCGCCACCAAGACATCCCAATCCGCATCTGAGCGTAAGTGCCTCCTCTCCATCTTCCTCCTTCCTTCCTCTCCTCGCTAGCTGCTTGGCGCGGACGGACACGTGAAGAAGGGTTCACCACCAACAAGAAGAAGAAGAAGCAGAAGAACCGTCGGTCGCGGTCACGCGTGCGACTGCACACTCCGTCCTCAGCAGTTGGTTGGACGAACCTGCTGTTGGCCCGCTCTCCCCTCGGTCCCCTCTGCCGTCCTCCCCCCGCGTCGAGAGTCACTCGCTCTCCGCCGTCCACGTCCGCGAGCGCCAAGCGTCCGAGGAAGAGATCACCAACGGAACCCACGCCCCTCGAGCAGTGATTAACGGTGTCTCGTGTCTGTCATGTCGGCCATGAGAAGCATGTCGAATCGCAGCGTCGCGCGTGGAGCCAAGGGCAGCCGCATGGGCGGCAACGACGTGCTCACGATCGACCAGTTGCGCCACCAGGACGACTGGGTCTTGGACACGGAGCGATACCGCTGCCACGTTTGCACGCGCAACTTCACGCACTTCCGACGAAAGCACCACTGCCGCAAGGTGAGTTTTTTTGCCATGTGAATAGTGGAGACCATGAGTGGGAAGAGACCGTCATGACTAACTGTGTTTGTGTGATCCTCGATTAGTGCGGTGAAGTCGTCTGCAGCAACTGTACGCTGAAGAAGGAGGCCGAGCTGCCGGTCATCGGCCGGTCGATGGTCAAGGTGTGCATGTCGTGTATATTGTCGCACGCCAACGGCCAGGCCAACCCGCAGGCGCCTTCGGCCGCGCCAACGTCGACCACGTCGTCGTCCTCGCCACCGCGTGTCGTCGACCAGCGCTGGGATCCGAAGAGCTTCCACTCGCCCACGGGCAACTCGGAGGGCGATCTGTCGCAGTACACGCGTGACTTCCACCAGCCAGAGTTCGACTACCCGCTCGACTTTAACTGGGACCACCCATGGCCAAAGCCGCCGATCGTCTCGGGCGAGAAGGAGCGTCTCGACGTGCTGCGCAGCTTCGATATCATGGACACGCCCACGGAAGACGTGTTCGATATCATTTGCGACCTCGCCAGCAACGCGCTCAAGACGCCGATCGCTGCTGTGAGTTTGCTTGATGAGGACCGTGAGTGGTTTAAGGCGAGCGTGGGCCTTGCCCAGAATGAAGTGCCGCGCTCGGTGTCGTTCTGTGCCCACACGGTCATGTCGAAGGAGCCGATGGTTGTGCTCGACACGCTGCTGGACAAGCGATTCGCGAAGAACCCGCTTGTGACCGGTGCCGCCAAGATCCGATTCTACTCCGGAGCTCCAATCGTGACGCCATCGGGCCACATTCTCGGCACTGTTTTCGTGTTCGACACGCAGCCGCGTACGACGTGCGATATCGCGACGCTGGAGAAGCTGTCGAACGTCGCCATGAAGAACCTGGAGGACCGCAAGAACGCGCTGTCGGCTCCTCTGGAGCCTGGTCAGGAGGCACCAGTGCGCTCGGTGCCACGTGGAGACGTCATGCGAGGCTCTGTCAACGGCATCGCCAACCAGGTCGTGGCCGCGCCAGTCGCGCAGCAGTCGCAGGATCTCGTCGCCGCCAACGCCGTCGGCGATGGCCAGGTCACCGCCGGCCCAAAGATGGAGACGATGCTCATGGATCTGCTGTGCCGTACGACCGAGACGCAGCAGCAGTTAGCGACACAGCAGGGTGCGATGTTCCACACATTAGGACAGCACACGGCGGAGATCGACAAGCTCCAGCACGCCATGGCAAGAATGGAAGCCAAGTTAGACCAACTCGCGGAGTAGAGTGCGCCGTCAGGCTAGCTGCTCGAATGCCGCGACCCATCGGTGGGCAACGCCGATGGTGAAGAATTAGATGTGAGTCCAAGAAGAGAGGATCGTCAACCGCAATCCTTTCCCATTGAAGCAAGAAGAACCAACAAAAAGACCAGAAAAAACACGAAACCCAAATGAAGACGACGACGACGAGCGCCTCCGCTTCTCCGACCCAATCCAACGGCAGCGGGATCGCTCGACCGCCGCGTTTTGCAGTAAAGACGAAAGTGAGCGATGTGGTCCGACCAGACAGTGATGTGAATTTTCTTTCTTTTCTCGCTTTAATTATATTCCCTCGACTGTAGTACTTCGTAGTAGTGCATACGTCAATCCTCCTTCCTGGTCATGATGTCATTTGTCTTGATCATGAGTCCTTCCTTGATGATCATCCTGAGCTCTTCCTTCGGGATACGTTTGCCAAGGAACTTCCATCCGAAAATGCGCTGCTGTGTGATCTTGCGAGTTTGGGGATGAATGCGAGTCAGAAATGAATCGCTAGTTTTAACTTTTTAGTGCGAGTGAGAAATGAATTGCTAGTTATTGTGGGATTTGTGATATTTGCCGAGCACCTTGGGGCACTTGGAAAGGGTATGAATCAGGGTTACATCACGAAGCTGTTATGGGTTACACCGGCAGTTTTGCCTGCGACCAAATCCTCTGATGGCGTTTTTGTTATCT